>JASDQU010242801.1:49917-80160 GCA_032191745.1 Picea mariana
GGAGATTTGGTTGGAATATCTTATCTAAGATATATGAGAGATATGTGTGAGGATTTAAAGGGATTATATTTTGTAATAATGGAAAATAGGTTGAGAGAATAGTGAATCTGTAATAATGAGATGGTTATCTTATCTTCAAGGTTCTCATGTATAAAAGAGAGTGCTCTCTCTTCATGAGGATTCAATTAGATTATTCAAGTAGAAGAGGAATTAGATTATTCAATTAAGATGTAATTAGAATTAGAGTAATCATTAATGGTAGTCATTAGGATTCGAAAGAGAAAGGGATTATTAGCTTTGATTCATGGTTTTGGTTTTCATGCTTTCATTATTCTTTTATGAAGATTGATTTGATTATTGAATGTAAGATTGGTTCATTGGCGATAGCTCTCATGTGTTGTTGTGCCATTCAACTCTTCACTTGCTGTATCTTCTTTTCCTTCATGTAGTTCTCCATTTCTATATTAATTCCATTTATGCAATTTCCCATTCTTAGAGTAATTTCATTTACGCAACTAGATTAATTCAATTTCAGTCATGTGTTAGATTAAAGATTCAATTTCATTCATAACTTAAACATTAAATTAGATTAGTCCCGCTTCAATCTTGCATATACTTTGCGTGTGCTTCGTCAATTTATGACCCCTGGGTTGACAAATTAGATAGTTGGGTAAATACTACAATGCAATTAATTCAACATTAGTTCGGCCCAATGTAACGATTGTTGTTCCTTTTGCAAGTCATGTTGTTCCTTTGAATAGAAAAACTATCGTTCCCTTTACGATTGTTGTTCCTTTACATGTGTTGCATCTCTGGAGGCTGGGTATTGAAAACGAAAGGTAAGAACCTATGTAGACGACAAGTGAAACGCTTGTGTCAGTGCCTACCTTTAGTTGATGCATAGAGGTTGTTTTTAGGACATCTTTAGAGCCCAACAATTTGTCCAAGAAACAGAATGATCTTACTTAAGGAGATTGTGAATTGGCTTGACCATTACAACAAAATCAGGAAAAAACCTACTGATGAAGTTAATAACACCCATAAAATATTGAACCTCCTTCTTGGAAGTAGGACCAGGAATATTTAGGATAGAAGTAATCCTTCGAGATCAATGCTTATTCCTGAATCTGAGACAATGTTTCCAAGGAGCTTTCCCTTGGTAATGGAGAAAATAGACTTAGAAGGATTTAAAGAAATGCCAAATTTTCTACATCACATGAGAATATTTCTAATATGGCCAAAATGATCTAATTGGTTTTTAGAATACACAGCTAAGTCATCAAGATAAATATGAATAATTTTACCGATCAAATCGTCAAAATCTATTTGTGTAACTCTTTGAAAAGTAGCACCTGCATTACATAATACAAAAGGCATATGTTCATAAGAAAAAGTGCCCCAATGAGTAATAAAAGTGGTTTTAAATCTATCTTCCCTTTTCACCTTGATTTTATTATAACTAGAAAAACTGTCAAGTAAAGACATCATATGTGACCCTACAACTTGTTGCAAAATAATTTCCATATTAGGGAGAGGAAAATGGTCTTTAACACTGGCCCTATTCAATGCATGAAAATCAATGCAAAATCTGATCTGACATGTTTCTTTATGAATAGGAACCAAAATAGAAACCCACTCAGAATATTTAACAGGGAAAATTATCCCAACATTCAAGAGTTTTTCCAACTCCTTCTGAATAGTTGCTTCCAGTGTAGGGTTAATAGGTCTATGGTTTTTCCTAACTCGTTTTATTCCTTCCTTGATAGGGATGGAATGTTGTATAATAGTAGGATCAAAACCACGAAGATACTCATAAGACCAAGCAAAACAATATTGAAATTCACCAAACAACTTAGTGAACTTCAATTTTTCTTCTTCAAAACATTGGAAACCTATTTTAATGTTCTTTGGAGACTCGGGTGTTCCAATGTTTAAGAAAATGGTTTCACCCACTTTCCTTTACGATTCCTCTTATTTATGTTTTTCTTTGTTGCCTACATCACTTGATGAAAATGAAATTTCTAGAGGAGTCAAGCCCTTAGTAATTTTGTTATCTTCCATTGATATAATTTCTTTAGGCTTATAAGGTTCATTTTGAATGAAGGAACATATGCTCTCATCACTAGGGAAAACCTTCCGTGACTCTATATTTTTTGGGAGATGTGAATGATACAAAGATTGAAAGGTGCAATCAGGTCTTTGTGGCAGAATTTGTCAAGTAGGAGAGGCTGCAAAAACATATAACATGTCAGCCATTGAATTTGATTCCCTTTTAACATGAGTGATGTTGAACGATAACAAGTTTGAGATAAGTTCCCAAAAATTTTGGGTGTAACGTTTCATTAACTTGTTGCTAGGAGAATATATCTTACGTAAAAGGTTTACAACAAGTTCAGAATCCCCAAAAACTGTAAGGTGACCACAACCTAGATTATAGGCATTTTCAATGCCTAGCAGTAATGCTTCAAATTTAGTGACATTGTTTGTGCAAGAAAACTCTAACTTATAGGAAAAGTTATGAATTTTAGCCACATGAGAGTACAAGATAATAATGACTATGTTTCCTTCATTGGAGCATGAACCATCAAAGTGCATATGCCACATCCCATCCTCTATGTCTATTTGTTCCAAGGGAGTTTTGTCCTCATCAACAAATATGGAGTACACTCCTAGGTCATCTTCGATATAATTCACATTAGGTTGTGGGATGCTTTCTATATAAGGTGAAATTATACCCTCCCTTAAGACTATGATGTTTTTACCATTCCGAGGAACTAATAAGTGTGTCCTATCGAGTGAGAGGTATCCACATGTCAAATCTTGTCAATCTCTTCCTAAGATGATCAAGTAATTACTCACTGGAATATCAATTACCTAAATATTAAGGGTTGTCCTTATTTTAGGATGCATGCACAAAACCAAGGCTACGTCCTTGATTTCACCTATGGTCATTTGTTGTAAAATATTATAAGAGAGCATGCTTCTGGTGTTTTCTCTTGGGCCTAAACCGTCGTCAATGAGACAACAATGGGTGATCTTGTCCATAATTTTTACAAAAGTATAAAACATGGAGTTTTTTACAGGGTGCCTAAAGTTATGTACACCTACTTTATTTACAGTTGAATCCTCTTCATCTACCTCTTCAGAGAGGTTGTCTACAATGGAATCTTTTGCTTCCATAAAAAATTTTAGATGATTTTTTTGCTCAGGGATGACAACCATGTCGAGGAGGGTAGCATCTTATTTTATATTAGCCAATTGATTGAGAATGTTATATTTGGAAGAGGGAAGAGGGGAGGAAGCTTCTTGACTATCAGAAGCTTTAGAAACCTAAACGATAACATCTGGTGAATATGAGATTGGGCTTGAAGAAGTGAGAGGAGGATCATATTTACCTTTTGGAGCATAGGATTTATTCCTAGTATTTATGATCATAACATCCTATGGCTCTGCAAAGTTTAGGACAACAATGGTAGTTTCAGGTATTTTACCAAATATTTTATCTTTGGAACTCTTATTTACTTCACATGTACTTTCCTCATGGTGTTCCTTGCAAAAGTTACACCAACTACGAGGCATGATAGCTTTAGGTTGAAAGTTATTTTCATTAAGATTCTTTAAAGGTGGTGAAGAAGAAGATGAGGCCCCAGGGGTAAGAGAGGGGACATTTCCTTTCTTCTCATACGCTATCATTCAATTATTCATGTCTTGTACAAGCTGTAAGAAGGCAGACATATCCGTTTGTTTAACTGAGTCTCCCTTAAAAAGATATATTCTTTTGAGATATTCCTCATACTCTAAACAAGTATGCAAAGCGGAACCAAGGTTATCAATGGAATTTTCCTCAAGCCTATGATGGTAGGGGGAAGGTAGTGCATTATAATAATGCATGAAAGTGGCTTGGTTCTAAGGGAGAATGAGTTCAGGGATTTGGTTGTATAATTTGGTGAAACACAAGTTGAAGGGCTTGATAGTTTCATCATCCTTATAAGCGATGTTATTGTACTCACGCAATTTCTCAGCTGGGCTTTTGGATTTCCCATAGGTAGATTTTAACCAATATACTAACTCCTCCCAGGTAGATCGAATCTTATTAGGAAGGTCAAAGAAATCGGTTGCAGCCTTCCCTTCAAGGGAATTCACAAATAAGTGCATACAAGTGTTGTTGTCATTGGCTTCTATGTTGTGATAGGCATTAGAAAATGCCAGCAAGTGTTGATTCTTAGTGATCATGTTATTCCCTGAAAACCTAGGGATATGCTCTTTGAATTTAGGAAGTGGGAGAGTAGAAGGTGCTAGGTTAAGAGGGGAGGAAACATGCCACATAGTAGTTGTAGCATCTTCTTCAAAATGAAAAATCCCATAATTTTTAATGAATTTGGTTGGGTTTGTATTGGATTGAACAGGGACTTGGTGACTATATAAGATACCAATCATTGATGAGGCTGGAGGTTGAGATGAAGAAGAACCTCCAGTGCCCCCAGAGCCACCACTAGATGCCATCTTGTGAACGATATGTAAGGGAGAGAAAGATGAATTGGCTGAATCAGACAAAGTTCGCCTTAGAGTACTTTGTTGGGTTGACAAAACAACGTTTCTTTTTCCTATTTCAGCAATAGGATTAATCTCAGGGGATAAATATCTTCTTCTCCTAGAGATACAAGGATTTAAGGACATGAAAAGAAGATCAAAACTACAAGAAAATAAATCTAAAGTTGATTCCTAGGCCGTCTTTGCCTTGCTTCCCAATGTTCTTGGACACTTATGTCTTGTTCAACTACTTCCCATGATCATTCAATCTCAACCCAGGTATTAGCAGTCTCTAAGATGGTATTAAACAAACTTAAAGCAATGTTGGTTTGATCTTTAAGACCAGGCTCAATATTGGGTTGCCTTGTAATAGGTATAGTCATGAAGAAATGAAACAGTCAAAGAAAAGATATCATAAATATAAATATATTCAATGAAAAGAAAGTATAAAATCAACCAGAGAGATATGGAAGATCTCCCCAGTATGGTCGCAAAATAAATGTTGAGGAAAAGATATGAAAAATATCATACTCAATCATTTTCGGATCTTGCTTGGCTAAGGAAAGATAGTTGGGAATGTTGCCCTATGTTTATAGCCTTAAAAAGTGTTTCCCAATCCACAAGTATTAATTACAAGTGCTTAGGCTAATTTTTTGAATCAAAGATTGTTGCAAAAATATAACATTTTTATACAATTTTYTGAATATATCATATTGCAAAAGAAAATGTGGAGATCAAAAGAAAAAATACCAAGTCACATATGAACACAGATGAGACAGAATAACAATCACTTTATTTCATTGCAATAAATCAAAAGAATTATTCTCTTTAGAAAATCCCTATGGGGGGCATGGACCAAGGTCAAACTTAGATATCCCCGATGAAAACCATACAAAAGGACTCTGACAAGAAGTAAAAATTGAAATTTAAAATATGAATCATCTTGCCACAGACTGTTGCCCACTTGAATCTACAAAATATCCTTTATCAGTCATGAAATTTAATTCATAAACAAACAAGTCTACACAGACTATCAAAGATAGATAAACACCTCTAAAAAACAAGCATCTAAATGATATGACTCATTTTTTAACTTTGTTTTCTACAATAGGACCATGTTGTCATAAAAGAGAATTAGGCCTTTGATGAATTGAAGAATGAATGAAAACTGAACTATCTCAATAAAACTTAAGAGAAAACCTTAGTATTCTTTCTCCTCCTATTCTCCTCTTATTCTTCCTTCTCATTTGACTTTTATGCATTCCAAATTAGTTGAAGTAGTTCAACTACTTCATTTAGTAAAGTTAACTAAAAATCAACTAACTTTTAGTTTAGGGGAAGAATTAATAATAATAATAAGGGTCTTTTAACAAATAATAACTAGTAGGTGAGACCCCTTGTGACCCCCTTTAATTTCTTAACAAAAATAATCATAACTAGACAATAAATCAAACACATCTCTCCTTGTGGCTCCCATAATTATTTCCATAATTTGAAAATTAAATATCCATGATATTTCAAATCATATCCAAACATATAATATCCAAAATATCAAAAAATAGTTTTTTGTCCAAAACTTTCAACAGTCCACTATCCTCCATAAATAAAACATAATAAAAAACTGTATTTTCCACTTTGAGAGGAAATGTTTCCTTTGTTGTTGCTATCCCCTTTAGACTTCCCTGAATTAACCTTAGTCTGTGTAGAACCTTGAGGCTTGATCTCATTGATGACACAAGAACAATCATCTTTCAAGTGCATACAGGATGATATGGAGTTAGTTGAATCACTTGAAGGAGAGGAGGGGGCAACAACAACTTTTCCTTTATCATGCATATGGTGGGCTTCAGTTTTGAGTCTTTTGCTTGTGTGGGAGGAGTGTGCAGGGGAAATTTGGAAATTTGGGTTAACAGGTGGAGGAGGAGTAGGTAAAGACAATTTTGGCCAGCCACAATGGTGGGAGACTATTGGGTGAACAATCTCCTTCCATCCATCATTATCGAGAGCTTCAGTTTGCAAAGAAACATGAGGGGGTACATGGATAACAAGGACATGCTAGGGATGGAAGGGAGGCCTCTCTGCTCTAGGTTGGACTACCTCTTGTCCAATCCAATTGAAAAATCCAGCTTGGAAGAGTTGGTTTAACTCTTGAGGATCTGCATCAAAATGTATTGAGAATCTGGGCCTTTTAGGCCCTTTGTTCCAATTTCCTCTACCCCTTTTATTTTGGCCATGACTTCCTATACTGAAGAAGCTCATCCTGTATGCAATAATTATTAGCAACTAGCTTCTTAAACAAACCATAAATGACATTCTCTTAATATGAAACAAATTTTGGCTTAACAATCACATCAAACCCATGCAATCCAATCCATAAAAATCATTTAACAATTGTCAATGAGAAAGGGGTGAATTAGGGTTCAAGGATATCTAAGGGGATTGTATTGAGCGAAAAAGTGAGAGAATGAAAGGGAATAAGAACATGATTACTTCTCAACAATTCATTAAATAATTGATTGTGCAACAATAACCAAAACATACCAACTGTCATCTATCTCTGTGTTATTTTTTAATCGTTTTCATATAGAGCTTTCATTTAATTTCAATGAACAGGGCATGCAAAATGAATTTGGGATTGTGAGGGGATTTGTAATGAGAGAAAAAGTGAGAAAATGAAAGGGAATCATATGGATATTGTTCAATAAATAAATTAAATAAATCAACTATCATAACTCTCTTTCAAATTTAATCCAAAAATCATCCAGTTCCAAGACCAAAACATTCATTGTTCCTCAATTGTATACAAAACTACTTGTTGTCTCAATAATCAAATTTCCCAGAATTCCTTAATTTATAATAGTCTATGCATTGTAATATTTCCTATTCAACAATATTGTATATACTAATGCTGGTATATTCCTTTTAAAATAAACAAAACTTGCACAACAATTCTTGTTATATTATGTTCAAAATTTATCCCTGATAATCAATAATGCACCATGATAAACAATCAGCAGTCACTGTCCTCTAATCAACAATTAGACCTGATTTAGTGTACACATGTTCCTTTTCTCACAAACAAACTTAAGGGAATATGCGAGGGACCAATCATAACACAAGGTCTTCAATCATATAATCGATACAATCTTGAATTGACAACAACAACTAACTCAAAATAAAATGGAACCCTGAGCTTGATTTTTGTGTTCATCAATATATGTAAACTTCTTTTAAAAACAAATGATGGTCTGCATGATGATTGCCATAGAACCATATAATATATGAAGTGAACATAACTAAATTGACATGCAAGCACCTCTTTTAACTTTCCAGAACCCTGATCGGGATTGGTAAAACTCACACATGTGTCTTCTTATGCAATCAATACCATGTTGGATTAAACACAGTGATCAAGACTATAAACAAATTGAAAGATAACTCCTGATTGTATGCAACCACTCATTTTCTTTCTTATTTGTTCAAACAAATTCATCATAGAAGGACCACACAGAGATTTGACCAAAAGGATGGGTTTATAAATGAGGGAGAACGTGTCTTCAAACTCCCACAATTATTAAACTGATAACCCAAAAGTTGACAAACCCTACAGGTGCCCGAGGAGGGAAAAGGCAACCAGAGTCTAAGTCAGGTTCTTAAAAAATTAAATGCAGAGAGTCAACAAAAGCATGTTTGTCTTCTTTTAAAACATGGAGAGATAGTGTTCATATCCTCATATCCATTTATCATCAATAATCAACCACAAGCCATAATGTAATCTTGAAAATAGAGAGCCACGCTCTTCTAAAAAAATACAGTCTTTCATCTTATAACTCTAGGTCTTTTGATAGAATCATAAGTGAATGCTCGAGTGAAAATAGGCAATTCGAGTTAAAAAACTAGTTGCACACAAGTGCCTCTAATACTTTGCAAAGAGGAACACGGGTTAACTTAAACAGTGGAGGGTATTCAAAACACAATGAAATGATGTCTCTTTGTGACACCTGGGAGGTTGATAACCTACGACAACAATTGACATTGAGGACACATGACACTATTTGTGAAAGAACGCTAAGATATAGCTCATATCAAATTGATACCCATACAGGCCTGCATTAACATTCGGTTCAACCAAGACTGGACCTTTGGAAATCTTTTGGCGAAGAGAGGGTAAAGAATGGGCCATCAATAATAGTTTGAGGTTTAGATAAAAGAAGCACCCAATAGTCAATAGTTTCCTTGCAACTGGATGAATATTTCAACAACGACTGAGAGGGAAAACAAGTTGACAACCATTGATACACAGAACAATGGTTGAAAACCCTCTATCATCAAACTCATAGCTTCATTTCACCACTGTCACCATTACTCCACAGAGAACCATCATAAAAAATTACATTGACCAAGCAAATAACCAATGCACAATCTTTATATTCAATAATACCCATTAATCTACTTACAATTATCAACATTTCATAGTCATCACAGAGAAGCATAACACCATATTTACAAACAATCAAAAAACTCAAGATAACACAGAATCCATGCATTCTTGAGCCACCATTTGGTTCATAAAATAGAGAGTCCATCATGGATGGAAATTTTAGAGCCATACCTATGAGAAAATTCTTTCAATGGTGAAATGGTCGAGTTTTCCCTTGCCAGTCCTAAAAATGCAGAGCTTCACAACCAACAGAGAAACAATGCAATAATGCTAGGGTGAAGAGAGATAAGGAAGTTTGGAGTGACTTGTAGTAAATGCATGTCGCTTCATGACGTGGCCCTATTTAATTGCATGTACGAGACAACTCACTAACAATAAATTCACCATTAAATCAAACCACATAACCAATGTATAATCAATGCCAATCCATCGTAAGATCTGAGACCATATCTATTGCATAGTGTGCCACCCAAGATATCTCATATATACGTTAACCTTTGCCATAAATCCACACAATAATAACATATCAACATTGCTATATGTGCCTCCATTTGACTTTAATAAAATTTACATAGTCCTTTTACCAAACACCTAATACAATAGCTAGGTCTTCCATTGTCACAAGGTCTATACATCATCCTTTTGCCATAGCTTTATTTGAAGTTTACATGTAGTTTTTTAACCATAGCTTTAGAACTTTTCCATAGTTTCTTTTATTTTGTTTGAGCTAGCTCCCATTTAATTATCCCTTGCATATATGTGGATAAGTAATCAATATGTGAATTAGTAACAAGGTTATAACATAGCACCTATAAACAACATGATCCTCATACCCATGGAAGTTGTTCTGTGTCACAAGTGATTACCCACAACATTAAACAATAATGCATTAACCACTCATTATCGCACCAAATGAAATGAAGACTGCATCATTGAAAATGTAGGACTGTGTAGGCAACATCATAACAACAACAAAATATGTGTAATATGTCTATCCTTGCGCCTCTAGTCTACAAGGGGGTCCCACCTACTAGTATTATATTATTATCATAATTAAATAATAACGCTTTAGCAATCCTTTGCGAGCAGAATTCATCATTGCGATTTTAATCATCAACACACTGCATATCTGTAATCCAGTACTTCAACTTACCTTTCAACCTTTTGAACTTCTCATCAATATCCCACACTGACTCTCTTGGATTCTGCTTGATCTCTATCATCTCATTCACGAAATGATTCTATGAGCTCGATTGATGAAATTCATTGATTAATTTCTTCTTCACATCTGTGACAATTTTATGTGCTCCCATTGGATTATTTACTACAAGACCCATATACCGATCCAATGCGCGGTCTCTGAATGTGATTTTCAATTGCACAACCTTTGTATCTTCATCTGTGATCTTCTTGGTTTCCCAAATCTTATTATAGATAAACACATTATTTTATGGGTCCTCTGACCCTTCTCCATGGAACTCAGGTAAGATAATAGTTGGATCTTGTCCTGCCATTGTGAATTTTTTTGTACTACCACCTTTGCACAGTGTAGAGACTTGAGTACTACTAGTTGAAATACTTCCACTTGAACTGGACCCTATTCCTAAAATCCTTCTACCACTAATCACTTGTTGGCTAACCGGTTCTTTGTCTTCATATATCTTATTCATACATAGGGTTTTGGGTTCCACACTAATTCTAATATGGAATGGAGATCATTCTTTTGCATCGGACCCTTGACATTTGGTTTTCCTCTCATATGTGGCATGTAGGATTTCCTCAATTTTCCCCATAGCATGAAGATCCTCTACCTCTTCCTCATCACTATCCAATCCCTCTCGCTTGAATACTTCCCTCTTCTTACTATTGATCTTATACTGGTAGGTTCGTCTGTTGCACATCACTCCCACTCTGCTCAATATCTCCTTAGTATGTTCCTCATTCATCATAATGGGGTCCATTGCTTCCTTCTTCTAGCCTCTCTGAAGATCCCTCTACATATCTCATATCTTCCTTAGTGCTTCCCCCAGTCTCCTCATGCACACAGTGTGATCTAATTGTCTGACTCCATGGTTATCACACCTTTATCATGCAATAAGATCTTGATCGATGTGTAAAGTGACCTAATGTACCTCCCTCTTAGTCCCTTCAAGAACTCCTACTCTACAGAAGTATATGACTTCGCAATATCAACTGCAAACTCAGTAATAAACCCTACAATAATATAGTCTAACCAAAAATCCTCTGTGCACATGAATTTATTACTAATTCTTTCCAACCGTGCAATATTCACAGTAATCCACTCTACTGGTCTAATCCTATTCGTGGGATGAGTATCATTCAACCTAAATATCCACTCTTGCAACAACTCTAGGAAATAACAAAAAACTTCCTCATGCAAATTAGTAAACACATACTTGTCCAAATACTGGCGCGGTGTATACTTGAAGTTCCTATTATATTTCTATGCAAACTCGAGCTGCTTCATCTCCAAACATATTTCAATATCCTTCTTAGTAGGGTTCCATGTCATGAACATCCCTTTATACCATTGTATTATCTTCACTTTCCTTCTCATCAAATCCCTTCCAGGTTTTTCTTCTGAGTTCCATTTGAAAATGGAGCCATTTGTTGGATGTTTGGGCTAATCCGGGTTCTACCTTAGTTCTCCAAAAAAACCCTAGAAACCATCGACCCTTCTGGAGACCAGAAGGAAACACTATGCACAAAGTGCATAACGCAGTCTCACCCAAGATGGATTATGGGTGACTGCAGGACCCAAATGTCTACAATAATATNTAGGCATACTACTCTTCTACTTCAATATTCATTCTACCATACCATCATTCAGATCTACCATTCTTTTTTCAGAAAACATGTCTAATTTAGTGCACACTATAATTAGCCTTAGTAGATTCATCCATTTACTTAATCATTCATCATAAATCATATAAAGAAAGAAATAAGAGAAACACAGAGAGACACCAAATTTTACCGTGGTTCACCCCCCTGGGCTACATCCACAAAGATCTTCCTCTTCTTATTATTCTTCATCAAATTTCTGCATTGTGCACATTACACCGAAAGTGCATTTGGAATTCACATATGTGTGGTGAGGCTGACCAATGTCATACCAAGCTCCACAACTTGCGAACTAACCCTCTATTACAACTCAAAAACATACTCATCTCTAAAACAGACTCCAAAACTAGCTCTATGATATCACTATGCAAAAGATATAACTCAACTCTTTTCACTCGCTAGATACTCCCTGATCTCCTCGGATCTTACAATACATATTTATATTATCAAAATGGGTAAAAACCCTTACATTATAACCCAAAACCCTAACCCTAAGTGGATTAGGCTTGTCCAGTTTACAACCTCCTACGTGTGGTTGGTCTTCAATCCAACTATTTCTTGCTTTGACTCTATGATTCTTCTCCTTATTTCTCAGTGCGCGCTGCTTCATTGGTCCATTCCTTAGCTTCTTCCCTCATTTTATGCACTCTTCCTTACTCCTCAAACTTTGATCCCAAAATATTCTTCTCCAACAAGGTTCATAATGAAGATCCTAGAAATCAAGTGAGCATTGTGCGGGTCGCAAAAGTTAGGGGTGTCAAGATAACATGTTACAGACCCATGATGATCTTGAAATTTTCCAAGTATGGAGAAAATTTGGAATGAAATATAGAAGGAGAATTACATGATATTTATCCACACTTGTAGGTCAACAAGTCTTCATAACCAAAGAACCATACAAAATATTACATTGGGAATACAAGAACCCAATGGCCTATCCATTGAAAAATGATCCCCATAGATAATCATCATGACTTTGTAGTAGAATATGGCACTTAATTACATTATTACTGGAATATGGTGATATGAAATGGAATTTCATTACATTACGTTACATTCCCCTTGATTACAACTTCAAACATTCCAGATAAAGTGGAAAATAGTTTCAAAATTTGTTGTTCTCAAGGAGAAGCTGAAGAGATGAAAAATGTAGGAAGCCATTACAACTGCAATCATATCCTCAATAAAGTGGAAGAAGAAGACACTTTCAACTATCAAGAATCAATATTGAATGACAATATCAATATGCTTAGAAACTCAAGATAGGAACAATATGCAGAACCAAGCTATCCCACAACTCTTCACAAAACAAACCCCTATCGAGAAAGCGAAGAAAATAAAGAGTTAATATGCACACAAAAAATTCTAAGAATAAAGCATACAATGATCATGATAATCCCATAAAAAAATGAAATTGCTTTTACACAACAAGGGTCAACAACAACATATAAATAGAGAGAAAATATGATCAAAATAAAAAATGATATCACTTGAAAAATCTAGCCATTAAGAAACTAAACCTTAAGCATTGGATGGTTTCTTGCTATCAACATGATAAAATGCAAGAGATACATGCTTCTAAAAATGTCAAAAAATATCTTCCAGACAGGAAGGTTAGTGACAAGAAAAAATCAGGAACAAGAGACAATCTCTACAAACATGATGAAAAAATGAAGAAACTAAAACCTAATGCAAAACTTCAAGAAGCTAATGACAAGAATAAACAAAATTGTTCTTACCTGTGATGAATGTTGGAAGTAAATTACCCTGTTTATGAGCGTCCATACTATAAAAAAACCACACTAAAAATTACTTGCAGCAAGAAACAACGTGGAAAAACCAAGATGGAAATTACCTTGAGCACTAGACTGTCTGTATGGTCCTCCCTGCAAGAGAAATGTGATTGTATGACCTGCGTGGAGGGTGAAAGGGATGCCCAACAAAGAATAGAACAACTAATCAAACAAAATAGAAACTCTAATCAGAAATATCTTCTCTCCAATCAGAAGAATCAAAGGTTTGAACAATCAATTGCACCCTTAGGCGGAGAAAATATGTAAACCAACTGAGAAAAAAGCAATTGTACAGTTAAGGAAACAATATTATAGTAGAAATTGGCTTTATGGAAAGAGAAATCACCCTCTTAATAGGAAAATCAAGGATCACCTCTACAAAAGAAGGATTTCGTACAACAAAAATGCTTAATAGAATGATTGTACAAAAAAACATTGTCATCAGTACAGTCCCGTATGTCCTTGGATTGGAGGGTTGGCTGGTTAATTATCTAGCAAAAATATGCACCCAACAGAAATAATTCTATGAAAAAATACCTCCTAGATCAAAAGTTATTTGCTTCGAAAAAAAAAACTAGGTTTGGTAAAAAAAATACTTGGTAAATTAACATACCTAAAAGTGCCTAAAAAACTTTAGATTAAAAAACAAAAAAAATCCTAAGCTAAGCTAGGCTAATTAATTCAATTTTGAGCAAATTAATCTGAATTTAATGAACCACTACTCGATTTCAGCTGATTTCTTTATTCCAGAGACAATGTTGAGGTCATATTTTAAAACAAATGCACATAAATGTGAGAAATATGAAAAACAAGGGTTAGGGTTTTGAGAAAAAAAAACTCAATCCTGTAGAAAAATGCCCATATCTAAAGAGAAACGTTAATGGCTACTAAATCTAATGACAAAACTACAAAATAATGAAATCCCAAAACAGTTTGAAGAAAAAATTGTTGTCCTTTTACACCAACAACTAACAAGAATATGAAAAATATAATTTTGTTCTTTTAATAAAATTTTAAATTTTATTTCCATAAATATATAGAGACTTAAGCTTAAAATTGAAATTTTAAACTTCATGCTATCATTGTAATAATTTTTATTATTAATATTTAAAAATTTTAAATTGTATGTGCTAATTACATATAATTTTTTTACATCTTATTCGTATTAGGTTATATAATTCACCTCTCCACACAATAAACATAATAATATCAATTAACGAAGCAAAGAAGCAAGAATTATCAAAGAATTAACGAAGCAAGGGAAGCAAGAATTATGAAAGGGATTTGTATGTTTTGTAAAAATGGACTATTTTTAATTTTTTTTTATTAAAACTTGAATTTTTTCAATAACATGTTTTCTTCTTATGAGTCACTTATGAATGTGATTAAAGATGGATGCAAGTTTTAGATAACTCTGATAACATAAATATCTTCCAATAATAACTTTTAAATAAAATTTTATGATTAAAATATCGAAAAATAATTACATTAATTATAATAATATCGCTATATTCAGATGCTAGAAAAATTATATATATATATATATATATATATATATATATATATATATATAATATGAATATTTAAGTGGATGCAAAGCCTTCAAGCTAATAAACAATAACTATATCTTGATAAACATAAGACGACGGTTAAATAAAAGTAATGACTATAATTCATTGGAATATTAAACAATGAGAAACGAAGATTGGAAATGTTAACAACAAAGTAGAAAATAGAGGATCTTTTTTTTTCCATAGAAAAATTTCACTTTATATTAATAGAATAATATAAACTGGTCTTTATAATGATATCCTAAAAACAAAAAATTATGTTGTTAAGTGCTCTTTTCAGGCAAGCAGAATCTAGAAGTTCATAAGCCATTACATGTTCAGCAAAAATACCAATCTGCCGAATGTTGAGAGGAAAAGAAAGACTAACAAGACAATGGAATGTAGATCCAAGACGATAAAAACCTATTCCGAGATACTTAAATAGTGCAACTAGTGAAATGAAAAACCAAAGATCACAAAATCTAATAAATTTCAAGTGTTTGAAGAGGGCCCTCATGTTCCTCGATGCATTGAAAGTAGTAGATTTTTCCAGGATCTTTGAGAAGTTCCTACTTTGAGAGTCTATCCACCACTTCATTGTCTTCTCTATAAACATGTGTAAAAGGTATATATTGGAACTGGGCAATAAGATTTCTAATTCTGAGTTTCCAGCATTCTAAAGTGACCATTTGGAGGTGACCCTTCTCCTTTAACCAATGAATGATAATCTTGGTGTCACCTTGTACTAGGATAGATTGAATGGACAGTCAGGAAGCAAGTGTGAGGAGTGCCCAAGCTCCCAACAATTCTGCTCTGTTGTTTTTCCCCTGCCCACAATTGATGAGCCATTTGTAACTGCATTTTCCATCCAGCTTGATAATGCCTCTTGCACCGCTATTCATACCTGAAGACTCTGATGCACCATCAAACCAGCCAGTCAGTCCACTCCAATTGTGCCAGCAATGTCCCTTTTTCCGATTTATAATTCTCGAAATCACTTTATATTCCTGCAATGCAACTGAGACACGATGGACCACCTGTTGAATAGAAGATTGTTGAAGAGGTTTTAGAACAATAGAGACAAGGGTTAAAAGATTTCATGACCAGAAGGATCACGTAGTTGATTGAAGAACATGAGAACAAATCAAAGCTATTTGACACTAGTAGCCCAGATGTCAAAGCTGCAAGAGCATTAGAGGACTCATAGAATATTGAAGTATCTGTCTCAGATATAGAAGAAGTATTACCCCTGAGTCCTAGGAGAGAGTCTCAACCGCGTGAAGTGACTATGTCCAAGGAAAATAAGAATCAGAATGGGAAGAGAATCACCAAGACAAAGCTCACTGGAAAGAAGGCTAGGAAGCTAAGTAAAAAGAGAGCTAAGATCGACATGCTACAGAAGATTCTAGAGGGAGCCTCGTAGAAGGAAAACTTGCAGAATTTGAACTTCGCCGAGATATCAGACCTATGACATAGACCAATTTGCCAAGGCGAAGCAATATATCCATTTGACTATTGCTCAGAATGGATCGAAAAGCATGTATGGCTCACCCCTAGACCATTGGACCGCGCCATAACAGACAAGACATGAATTAATGAAGCTCATACCCATTTCAAAGCAAACCATTTCCAAGAGAGCCTATATATCTCGTCGCACCATGCTCGAAGAACACTATTTCCAACTAAGAATTTGAAGCCCACAGACAAGCAAGTGTATACAGAGATCATCACACCCTTGTTTTTCATTCCTGTGTAGTGTTTAAGATCATTGTGACCCTGATAATTTATCCTGAGAGCGTATGTCCAACAAACTCACCACAGTCGAAGAATCCGTAACATAAATTCTTCTTGATTTAATGAATGAGAGAGTCATGTCGGAAAGAGGAGTATCCACAAGTGTTCAAGCATCATCGACGAGAGGACTAGCAACCTCTCCATCCACTGCTCGAGCTGAACCATCCTGACAGACCGATGAGAAGAATACTAAACACAGAGACGATATCGTGAATCCCAAGCTAATTCTGAGCATTCTACCTACTTGCCTACCCCCTCTAAGCGGTGCCATCAACCAGGATAGTGTGCCCAGAGATTTTGACTATGATTTGGTCATGGCATACCTCCCGAAAGGGATACGTGTAGTTCGATTCGACTAGGATAAGCTTGCAACATTGAAGTTAGTGACTTCAACCTTGGCAATAGGAAGGCTTACAGCATGCTCGCGCCGCACAAGTATCTGACCATAACTAAAGGAAATAATTCAAAGATTATCCTGTAGTCATGGACCCAGAACCTCGCGCAGTCCACATTGATCAATGTGATGAAGATCCCGCACTTCGGTAGGCATCAAGAGGTGAATGCATGTGTAAATTTACTATTGTCCTACTACCATAGAGGTTACTTATGGTTGAACTGTTGCATCACTGTGGATCCGACCTTGATCAATTGGATCACAGGTTTGAGCATGCAGGGCCCTAACCCACATGATTTTTACCTTGGAAAGGCCTCAGACCGAGCATTAGCGCAGAGCAGAGAATCAAATAAACTTATGGTGATGTCGAGAAGGGCACGTGATGTTACAAGGTAGCCTCTATCTAGAGTGGCCCATTGCACCTTGCATGTCAGCTAATCACAGACAAGCTAGTTCTTAAGAATACACCAACCCAAGTGACTGGATTTGTAGTTTATCTCGCAGGGAAGTGCGTAGGACTACAGATGAATGGGGCGCAGTACCTTGTGAACCAACTAGAGCTTGATTGCAGAGAAGTGCAAGACCAAGGGTATGAGTTCCACTTTAGATAGCTTCTCATATTGATCGCTTTCATCGCATGGGAGATGCCGGAAGGTGCAACCTTCCCGGACATAGAGCCCTTTGAACCTTTGGCTACGAAGTTCAACACCTTATGGTACTCCAATGATATGAACAAGCAGTGGCAATCCAACGTCGTCTTCCATACTTACTACAACCAGTTGAAGCAAGCCATCCAGTCTGAGCCTCGGATTACCCCGAATACCCTCCACAGGTTTCAGCCCTTAATGAAGTTCAACACAGACCGTCACTTTATTTATATAACAATGCACGCTGATGAGCAAAATAAACAGTTGCAGTCATATTACAAGTTGACCGAGGAAGACATCGAAGAGATCACCAAGGACTGGTCAGTAGACCTTCTCATTCCAACCAACCCTACGTAGTTTTCAGATGTAGACAACCCAGAACCTGCGTAGGATACACCTGGACCTAGCAAGACGAAGAAGCCTGAAGAAGTTCATGATGTAGACAGTGCATATATAAGGATTGGCTCTATCACACCAGATGAGGGGGATGATGGTGAAGAAATAGAAGGCACAGGAATTGAACAACAAAAAGGCGAAGTAACACCACCTAGGGACGAAGAGGACTCGTTGAAGAAGAGGAAGGTTTCGCCTCTAAAATCTTCCTCCCGAAAGAAACCTAGAACCCCTGTAACCAAGATGCAGACTACCCTCACATTGGATCATTTTAATTTCATCATTGCAACTCTGAAGGATGCTTCACAGGAGATATTAGAGAAGCAGGAGGTGAAGAAGGAGTAGATGTATAATGGTATCAAGATTGAAATCCAAGGAGTGTAGCAGGCATTCTAGTCTAGCCGCATAGTTTCCATTGTGCCTCTGACTGCAGGAACAGTAGAACCAGGAGATGAGCCAACTCAACTCGAATGGATTGATGACATGGTTGAATCTTGCCTTCTACGAGCTCAAGAAGACATAGTGCAAGCCACCCAGGCTTTGACATAGGTACAGGGATTACTTTTCGAGTAGCACAGTGTTGTCGATCGAGAAAAACTTGTTGTTCAAGCACAGTGGGACAAAGAGAAAGTAGAGCTACAACAGAGCAAGGAGAAGTTGCTTGCAAAGCATCTTGAGATAAAGGAACTAACCAAAATATCAGCCTGCTCTGTGACAATCATTGAAGTCTAGACAGAAGAACGGGTTCCACAACTAGTGGAACAACTAGAAGGAGTGATCCAGCAACTTCAGCAATGCATCGCAGATCTAGAACTTCTTACTGTGCCTGAGACTCCTCAAGAAATCAGAGACCTAAGAGAGCCAACTGCCCACAGTGCAGTTGGAAGAATGAAATCTCTTTCCTTGGAGTGCAAGCAACTGAGCTCTAGGAGTGCTCATATGTATTAAAACCTCATGGAGAATCCAGAGTTACAAGCATTGGAGTCACAACAAGAGAAGGCATGCCAATTGTTCACCGAAGTTAAAAGCCAAGGATCCGAGTTAGAACAGGTTGTCATCACAGTAGAACAACACCTAAAAGGAACAGTCAATGATGCACTCATCCAGGAGTTCACTGAACAAGAGGTTGTAGCATTAGAGCAAGTCAAAGCATCTCGAGCCAAGATTTAGGCATTCAAGGCACACTTTCTCAGACTAGAGTGACTCGGGACGAGTCACATGTGTGTGTTGGGGGCATGTTGTCCCTTGACCAAGTATTGGGAACACTTGGTCATATTTGACCATTTTTGGGACTTCAACAGCCTATCGAAAATGGAGCGCCAGACAAAGCAGAGATTGCAGAATCTGGGCCCACTTTTGGGCCCATTTTGGGTTTTGGGAATATGTAATGGGAAAGGGATGTCAGCCCGTGGGTTCACCCATTCTTAAGCCCACTTTTGTAAATGTATAAATAGACGTCTAGGCATCTAGTAGATTATTATTGTATTGTATCTATGTGATATAGGCTATGTGCCAAGTGGGATCTGTGTGATCTAGGTGTTGTGTATTCTATAGGCTTGTAGATCTTAGTGCAAGTCCCTGTGTGAAGATATAGAAGGCTCTGTGATGAAAGGAAAGGAAGAAGGATCTAACGAGCTGCGCAGATCTTCTGTCCCATGCGAAGTAAGTGTTTCTACAACTCTATGCTTGTAACTGATTGGTTGACGATAATAAAGAAGAAGAGTTGGTGGACGTAGCTCCAGGGTGGAGGTGAACCACGTAAATATGTGTGTTATGCTATGTGCTTTGACTTGATGTGTTTATCTCTTCTTTGGCTAAGTGTTTTGATATATTTAGATAGATATACTTATGCTTTGTGCTTCATTAGATGTGTATGAATAGTAGATTTGATATGTATGAAAATTCTTAGTGCTGATCTACTGGATTTGATCTGCTTTATTGTTGCTAAGTGTTCAGATACCTTAGATCTAAGTAAATGTTATGATGCTCTGTGCTATCTGCAAAGTATAATAAGGGTTGAATATTGATGAACGATCAATGCTAAGTGATCTATAAGTGATATAATGACATATATGTGTCCCAGCTAAGGTTGCAGACACCTGAGTCTCGCAACCACCCTTGCTTCTACCTCGGGTGAGACTTCAACTGCATCGCAGGTGTTTTCGAAAGGGCCGGTAGTTAGGGTTTTGTTGATGCGCTCTTGTAGCGTTGAACCCTGGGTCTGCTCCTGTGCCAAAAAATGATTCCGTTGTCGGGACCTGAAACTATGATTGTTGGGAACTGAGGAAGAAGAAGCTTTGTGCAAAGATTTGTCCTGAAACTATGAAATCTTTGTGCGTGGATCTGTTCCCTAGTGTGCAGTATTCCACTTGATCTGAAAAGCTCTGTGCTAAATAAAGAAGGCCAAATCTAAAGAAAAGAAGCAAGATCTGAGTTCTTTGTTCTCTAAGAAAATAAAAAGTGTAAGTTTCCAAAGAAAAGAGGTCAGATCTACAGAAAAGAGGTCAGATCTGCGTAAAAGAGGTAAGATATGAACACTTTGTGCTCTAATAAATATAAGAATAGTTAAAAGTTTTTAGATCTGGAGGCTTTGTGCTCTGTAGAAGTAAGATAAGTGAAAAAAAAATTTCTAAGGTATGGATCTAGGTATGTTTAATAGAGTTTATCCTAGTTTGAAAAATAGGGCACTGATAGATGAAAGAAGGTTTGATATGAGTAGATCTGATAAGCATAATGATAGATATGTTATACCTATGCATAGAAAGAATGTTTGGACTAACAAATGGATGCAGGATCCTAGAAAGAATTTTTTGCAAGTTAGCTACCACGATCCTAGTGCGTAGTACATAAGAGGTTGGGGATCATTTAAAAGAAAGAAAGGATTAACCCTATGTTACATTTGCAGAAAACTAAGCCATCTAGCTAAGGAATGCTCTGGTGGAAGACCTAGTTGTCTCTATTGCAAAGCTATGGACCATGAAGTATTGGATTGACCTAGAATGCTTGTTAAGCTTGAAAGAATGAATCTGAATGAAGGAAACCCTAAGACAGATCCAGAAATAGTAGAACCCTAGAGGGACTCAGAGAAGGTAGTGCTACAGATGAAAGACACCTTGAATGATCACCGACATGTCAGATTATCAAATATCTTTAAAGGAAAAGAATGCATTGAAGTAAGAATAGGAGACTTCGACATTGACTCTGTCCTTGATGAAGAGACACAAGTGAATATTATGCCAGAAAGAACTTGGGAAGCTATAGGGAAGCCTGATATGATCCCTTCATTAGGAGGAATAGGGTTATTCAAAGGGAAACTGGTAAACCTATGTGGGAGGCTCACTTAGATATCTATGAATGTCAATGGAACTTTGACAGAAGAAGATTTTGAGATTATTAAATTTATTGAGGACAACGTCCCGTTTACTATGTTACCTGGAAAACCTTGGATTGCCATAAAGAAGGAAGAAGAAGAGGTTTTAAAAAAACAGAGACAAGAGTTAAAAGATTTCATGAACAGAAGGATCACGCAGTTGATTGAAGAACAGAAGAACAAATCGAAGCTATTTGACATTATAAGCCTAGATGTCAAAGTTGCAAGAGCATTAGAGGACTCAGAGAAGATTGAAGTATCTGTCTCAAATATAGAAGAAGTATTACCCCTGAGTCTTAGGAGAGAATCTCAACAACGTGAAGTGACTATGTCCAAGGAAGATAAGAATTAGAATGGGAAGAGAATCACCAAGATAAAGCTCACTAGAAAGAAGGATAGGAAGCTAAGTAAAAAGAGAGATAAGACCGACAAGCTGAGATATCAAACCAGTGACATAGACCACTTCGTCGAGGCGAAGCAATATAGCCATTAGAGGCCGATATATCCATTCGACTACCGCTCCAAAGAAAAGAATTGATGGCTCACCACCAGACCATTGGACCACGCCATAATGGAAAAGACATGAATTAATGAGGCTCATACCCATTGCAAAGAAAACTGTTGCCAAGAGTGCCTATATATCTCGTCACGCCATGCCCGAAGAACACTTTTTCCAACTGATAATTTGAAGCCCATAGACTAGCAAGCATATACATGGATCATCACGCCATTGTTGTTCATTCTTGTGTTGTGTTTAAGATCATTGTGGCCCTGATAATTTATCCCGAGCACATATGTCCAACAAGCTCACCATAGTCGAGGAATCCATAATAGAAATTTTTCTTGATTTAATGACTGAGAGAGTCATGTCAAAAAGAGGAGTATCCACAGGTGTTCAAGCATCATCGACAAGAGGACTGACAACCTCTCCATCCACTACTCGAGCTGGACCATCCTAACAGGCCGATGAGAAGCGTACTAAACACAGAGACGATATCGTGAATGGCAAGCTGATTCTGAGCATTCTACCTACCTACCTACCCCCTCTAAGCAGCGTGATCAACCAGGACAGTGTGCCCAAAGATTTTGACTATGATTTGGTCATGGCGTACCTCCTGAAAGGGATACACATAGTTTGAGCCGACCAAGATAAGCTAACAACATTGAAGTTCAGTGACTTCAATCTTGGCGATAGGAATGCTTACAACATGCTCACCCTGCACAAGTATCTGACCAGAACTAAAGGAAAGAATTCAAATATTATCCCGCAGTCATGGACCCAGAACCTCACACAATCCACATTGATCAATGTGATGAAGATCCTGCACTTCGACAGACATCGGGAGGTGAATGCATGTGTAAATTTACTGTTGTCCTACTACTATGGAGGTTACTTATGGTTGAATCACTGCATCACTGTGGATGTGACCTTGATCAATCAGATCACAAGGTTGAGCATGCAGGGCCCTGACCCACATGATTTTTACACTGTAAAGACCTCAAACTGAGCATTAGCGCAGAGAATCAAATAAACTTATGGCGATGTCGAGAAGGACATGCGCAGTTACAGGGTAGCCTCTATCCAGAGCGGCCCAGTGCGCCTTGCATGTCAGTTGATCACAAGCAAGCTAGTTCACAAGAACAGACCAAACTAAGTGACTGGATTCGTAGTTGATCTCGCAGGGAAGTGTGCAGGACTACAGATGAATTGGGCGCAGTACCTTGTGAACCAACTAGAGCTTGATTGTAGAGAAGCGAAAGACCAAGGGTATGAGTTCCACTTCAGCTAGCTTCTCATATTGATCTCTTTCATCACATGGGAGATGCCGAAAGGTGCAACCTTCCTGGACATAGATCCCTTTGAAGCTTTGGCTACGAATTTTAACACCTTATGATACTCTAATGATATGAACAAGCAGTGGAAATCCAACGCCATCTTCCATACTTACTACAACCAGTTGAAGTAAGCCATCTAGTCTGAGCCTCGGATGACCCCGAATACCCTCCACAGGTTTCGGCCCTTAATGAATTTTAGCACGGACCGCCACTTTATTTATATAATAGCACGCGCTAATGAGCACAAGCAACAGTTGCAGTCATATTACAAGTTGACCGAGGAAGACATAGAAGAGATCACCAAGGACTGGTTGGCAGACCTTCTCATTCCATCCAACCCTGCAGAGTTGTAGGATGTAGACAACCCGGAACCTACGCAGGACATACCTGGATGCAGAAAGATGAAGAAGCCTGAAGAAGTTCACGATGTAGATAGTGAATCTATAAGGACTTCCTCTATCACACTAGACGAAGGGGATGATGGCGAAGAAATAGAAGGCACAGAAATTGAACAACAAAAAGGAAAAGTACCACTACCTAGGGACGAAGAGGACTCATTGAAGAAGAGGAAGGTTTCACCTCCTAAATCTTTCTCTCGAAAGAAACCTAGAACCCCTGTAACCAAGATCTAAACTACCCTCACATTGGATGATTTTAATTTCATCATTGCAACTGTGAACGATGCTTCACATGAGATATTAGAGAAGAAGGAGGCGAAGCAAGAGAAGATATATAATCGTATCAATATTGAACTCCAAGGAGTGCAGCAGACATTCCAATCTAGCCGCGTAGTCTCCACTACACCCCTGACCGCAGGATCAATAGAACCAGGAGATGAGCCAGCTCAACTCCATCGGATTGCTAACATGGTCGAATATCACCTTCTACGAGCTCAAGAAGACACAATGCAAGCCACCTAGGATTTGAAACAGGTACATGGATTACTGGTTGAGCAACACAGTGCTGTCGAATGCGAAAAACTTGCTCTTCAAGCACACACCTAAGGGAAAGAATTCAAATATTATCCCGCAGCCATGGACCTATAACCTCACGCAGTCCACACTGCTCAATGTGATGATGATCCCATACTTCAACAGGTCAGGAGGTGAATGCATGTGTAAAATTAATGTTGTCCTGCTACCATGGATGCTACTTATGGTTGAACTGCCACATCACTGTGGATCCAACCTTGCTCAATCAGATCACAGGGCTGAGCATGCAGGGCCCTGACCCACAGGATTTTTACACTAGAAAGACCTCAGACTGAGCATTAGCGCAGAGAATCAAAGAAACTTATGGAAATGTCAATAAGGGCACGCGAGGTTACAAGGTAGCCTCTATCCAGAGAGGCGCAGTGTGCCTTTCATGTCAGCTGATCACATGCAAGCTAGTTCACAAGAACAAACCAACACAAGTGACTGGATTTGTAGTTGATCTCGGAGGGAAGTGCACAGAAGGAATACAGATGAATTGGGTGCAATAACTTGTGAACCAACTAGAGCTTGATTGCAGATAATCACAAGACCAAGGGTATGAGTTCCACTTCAGCTGGCTTCTCATATTGATCGCTATCATTTCATGGGAGATGCCAGAAGGTGTGACCTTCCCGGACATAGAGCCCTTTGATCCTTTGGCTGTGAAGTTCAACACCTTATGGTACTCTAATTATATGAAAAAGCAGTGGAAATCCATCGCCTTCTTCCATACTTACTACAACTAGTTGAAGCAATCCATCCAGTTCGAGCCTCGGATGACCCCGAATACCCTCCATAGGTTTTGGCCCTTAATGAAGTTCAGCGGAGACAACCACTTTATTTATATAACAACATGTGCTGATGAGCACAAGCAACAGTTGCAGTCATATTACAAGTTAACTGAGGAAGACATTGAAGAGATAACAAAGGACTAGTTGACAAACCTTCTCATTCCAGCCAACCCTGCAGAGGTTTTCGATGTAGACAACCTGGAAGCTGTGCAGGATACCCCTGGACCTAGCAAGACGAAGAAGCTTGAAGAAATTCACAATGTAGACAGTGCATCTATAAGGACTATCTCTATCACACCAGACGAAGGGGATGATGGAGAAGAAATAGAAGGGGTAGAAATTGAACAACAGAAAGGTGAAGTACCACCACATAAGGACAAAGAGGACTCGTCGAAGAAGAGGAAGGTTTCGCCTCCAAAATCTTCCTCCTAGAAGAAACCTAGAACCCCTGTAACCAAGATGCAGACTACCCTCACATTGGATGATTTTAATTTCATCATTGCAACTATGAATGATGCTTCACAGGAGATATTAGAGAAGCAGGAGGCGAAGCAGGAGAAGATGTATAATTGTATCGAGATTGAACTCCAATGAGTGCAACAGGCATTCCAGTCTAGCCACGCAGTCTCCATTGCGCCTCTAACCGCAAAAATAGTAGAACCAAGAGATGAGCCAGCTCAATTCCATCGGATTGCTGACATGGTCGAAGATCGCCTTCAACGAGATCAAGAAGACACAGTGCAAGCCACCCAAGATTTGACACAGGTACAGGGAGTACTTGTCGAGCAGCGCAGTGTTGTCAAACGAGAAAAACTTCCTCTTCAAGCACAGTGGGAGAAAGAGAAAGAAGAGCTACAACAGAGCAAGGAGTAGTTTCTCGTAGAGCAACTCGAGATAAAGGAACTAGTCAAAAGAGCACTTTGCTTGATGACATTCATCGAAGTCCATACAGAAGAATGAGTTCCAGTAGGTGGCACAACTGGAAGGAGTGATCCAGCAGCCTCAGTAGTGCATCACAGATCTGGAACTTTGTACTTTGCCCGAGACTCCTCAAGAAATCAGAGACCTAAGAGAGGCAACTACTCGTAGCGCAGTTGGAAGAATGAAATATCTTGCCTTGGAGTGAAAGAAGCTGAGCTCTAGGAGCGCTCAGACGTATGAAAACCTCACGAAGAATCTAGAGTTACAAGCATTGGAGTCGCAACTCCAAGAAGAAAAGCAACATGCAGATATGTTACAAGTGCAATTGAAGGCCTTGTCACCAGTTGAAAGAATGAATAGGTTTCTAGACCAGCGCACGACCGAGCAACAGATCCACACAATTCAGAGTAAAGTGATGGAAGTCTCTCAACAACTTCAACCAGTGGAAGAGAAGGCATGCCAATTGTTCACCGAAGTTGAAAGCCTAGGAGCTGAGCTAGAACAGGTCGTCATCACAGCAGAACATCGCCTAGAAGGACCAGTCAATGAAACACTCATCCAGGAGTTCATTGAACAAGAGGTCATAGAATTGCAGCAGGTCAAAGATACTCGAGCCAAGCTTGAATCATTCAAGGCAGAATTTCTCAAACCTGAGTGACTCGGGACGAGTCACAGGTGAGTGTTGGGGACATGTTGACCCTTGACCAAGTTTTGGGAACACTTGGTCATATTTGATCTTTTTGGGACTTCGACAGCCTGTCAAAGATGGAGTGCTAGATGAAGTGGAGATTGCAGAATCTTGGCCCACTTTTGGGCCCATTTTGGGTTTTGGGATTATGTAATGGGAAAGGGTTGTCGGCTCATGGGTTCACCCACGCTTAAGCCCACTTTTGTAGATGTATAAATAGACATCTAGGCTTCTAGTAGAGTATTATTGTATTGTATCTATGTGATATAGGCTATGTGCCAAGTGGGATATGTGTGATTGAGGTGTTGTGTATTCTATAGGCTTGCAGAGCTTAGTGCAATTCCTTGTGTGAAGATATAGAAGGCTCTATGCTGAAAGGCAAGAAAGAAGGATCTAGCGAGCTGTGAAGATCTTTTGTCATGTGCGAAGTAAGGGTTTCTAAGACTCTATGCTTGTAATCAATTGGCCGGTGATAATAAAGAAGAAGAGTTGGTGGATGTAGCCCTAGGGTGGGGGTGAACCACGTAAATCTCTGTGTTATTCTTTGTTCTTTGACTTGATGTGTTTATCTCTGCTTTGGCTAAGTGTTTTGATATATTTAGATAGATCTACGTATGCTTTGTGCTTCATTAGATGTGTATGAATAGTAGATCTGATATGTATGAAGATGCTTAGTGATGATATACTGGATCTGATCTGTTTTACTGTTGCTAAGTGTTGAGATACCTTAGATCTAAGTGAATGTTGCAATGCTCTGTGCTATATGCGAAGTATAATAAGGGTTGAATATTGATGAAAGATCAATGCTAAGTGCTCTGTTAGCGATATAATCATAGATCTGTGTCCCAGCTAAGGTTGCAGACACCTTAGTCTCGCAACCACCCCTGCTTCTACCTTGGGTGAGACTTCATCTGCTTCACAGGTGTTGCTGAAAGGGCCGGTACTTAGGGTTTTTTCTGCCCCTGTGCCAACAATGGTTGATAAGGCCAACCAATACACTGGTTGACTTTCCAGGACCACTTTAATTAAGACTAGACGACCCCCAATGGACAAACCTCAGTTGCACCAGTGTCTAATTCTCTTATCATATTTTTCTAAAAGCCATAACCAGTCCTCTATCTTGTACCACCCCATCTTCAAAAAATATCCAAGATACTTGAATCCCTTCTCCAGATCCTGAAAATGATAATGGAAATGTTCTTTAATACCATCAAGTACCTGATGATTGACACCAAACTGCAAGAAGGTGGTTTTATGTGCATTGATATGGAGTCTTGTTGCACTACAGAAAAGATGCAAGACATTGCTAATCTCCCTCCATTCGTCGAAGGATTTTTTAGTCATGATTAAAACATCATTAGAAAATAGAAGATGTAGAATATGAATGTATCTGGAAACCTTGATACCTGTTAGAAGTCCTTCTTGTTGTTTATGCTTAAGTGCCAAGCTCAAGCCTTCCATAATAAAAAAAAATAATAAAGGTGAGAGTGGGCAGCCCTGCCTGAGACCCCTTTCACTATGGAAGAAAGTCGATGGCTCACCATTAATCAAAACAACACAAGTCGCTAAAGTAATACAACCCATGATCCAGTTGATAGTCGGAAGGTCAATGCCACTCTGCAATAAAACTAGTCTGAGAAAATCCCAACTAATAGTATCATAGGCTCTTTTTAAGTCGATTTTAAGTATAAGTGCCTGCAATATTTTTTCTCTGATGTTGTGAAGGGACTCTTGGGTTATTCCTATCGCATTTGTAATTTGTCTACCTTTTAAGAAACCAAACTGCTCCTCTGAAAGAGAGCAAGAAAGAATTGGTCTGAGTCTTGTGGGAAGGATTTTAGTAATGATTTTATAGTTGAGATTACATAAGGCAATCAGTCAAAAATTGCCAAAGGTGGTTGGACCATTCACCTTGGTAATTAATGCAATAAAAGTTGAGTTAAGTGATCTAATGACCACTCCCTTAAGACAAGATTCTTCAATAGCTAGTAGTAATTCATTTGCAACCAGTTCAAAAAATGAAGTGTAGAACTCCACTGTCCACCCATCAGGACCCAGACTTTTTTCTTTGGTCATACCTTTTAGTAACTCAAATATTTCTTCTTTTGTAACAGCTAATTCTAAGCGGTGGATGTCTTCTACCATAAACAAGTTGGGATACAATCTCACTAGATCAAGTTGATAAACTATATTGTTATGTTATGGAGCTTTGTAAAAGGGGGAGAAGTGAAGCTTTGCTTGTCTTCTTATGGCTTCCTGACTGAGATGAGTTTGTCCCTCATCATCTTGGATTTCCCACAGATGCTTTTTGTTGCGTTTGTGGCTAGCGAAATTATGGAAATACTTTATGTTTTTATCACCAGATTTTATCCACGTAGCCTTGCTTTTCAAACACCAACGTTCTTCATCCTCAATCAATAGTTTATTGTGTTCTGATTCACAGTGTTTTAATCTACTTTCCAGATCAGAATTAAGGCCAGTGTTGATACTTGAATTTAATAGACCAACGTACTCTGCTTCTAAAGTTTCCAATTTAAAAATTTCATGTTGTTTCTTTTTTGTAAGCCATGATTTCACTTAGGCTTTTAAATATATAAGTTTAGCAATGAGTCGTTGTTGTGCACCTTTCTCACTCATAACTTGTGGAGAAACCCAAACTGTGTGCACTAGTTCACGAAAAGACTTGTCACCCAAATGTGCTGGATTAAATTTGTATGGGTAAGCAGTTTTGTTGTGGCCATAGTCCAGTTGGAAGAAAATTGGTGCATGGTCCAAAACAAACGGAAAAGGGACCCACAATCTATATCTAACCGTATTAGTCAGAAGAGCAGTGGAGATGAATACTCTATCCAGACATTTTTGAATGCTTTGGCTCCCATGTCTGCCATTGCACCAGGTGGGCACCCGCTCGACTGGCTGGACATACACTAGCTGATTTTTTGTGAAGAGATCCGAGAAATATCCTCCCAGAGGATCAACAACTACGTCGGCACCCCAAACTTCCTCAGTGTTGGTGGTAAAATTAAGATCCCCCGCTAGTATGAGTGAATCTGATGTAAGAAAACCTTTTTCTTGAACACGATCCCAGAAAGCTCTGCGACCAGAATAGAGCCTGTACGAGTTGATGAGAGAAAGCTTTGTATTATCTAGTAGATGATAACCTGTTAATAGAATTCCACCTACACACAGAAAGGCTTCCAGATCAAAAATGAAGGGATTCCATGCAGCTAGAAGTCCTTCAGAATTCCCCATGGAGCTG
>JASDQU010242802.1:4055-24664 GCA_032191745.1 Picea mariana
TGGATCCTCATGGTTGAGGAGAAATGAATTTTTGAAGATGACAAAGTGAATTGAAGAAGGAAGTACATGTAGGCCCTGAAGATAATTAAAGAAAAGAATTACAAAATAAGAAAGTGTTAGGTCGGCCCTAATGTTAAAAGGAAGTGAAATAAATGGTATAAATAAACATCATTATGCATTCATTTGATATAAGTCAAATTTCAGAGGAAATAAGAAGAAAATAAGGCCAGATTTCAAGGGAGGATGAAGTCTTTTGGTGATGTGTTCTAAGGTATGTTATTTTTAGGCCATCTTACCATTTTTGCTATAAAAATTTTTATAGAATGATTCTGATGGTGAAATCACTACGGTATTGAGAAGACATATCAAATTACCTGTAGTAAAAATTTCAACTCTTGATTCACTATAATTATGGAGATACACTCTGTGGAAGATAGGGTTTGTGACTAGTCCTGAAGCTAGTCAATAAATAGGTGTTCCAGGTAAAATAGTCATAACTTCTTCATAGAGAATCCAAATGAAGTGGGAAAATTTTCATTGGAAAGAGTACACACTGTAGTTTCTTTTGTGTGAGTTTCAGAATCAGATGTTAATTATTGAGCGTGGGGCATTATGTGCAAGTTCACTCTCTTGAATGGACCAGAATTGAATAAAGTCTACCATTATTTCTATAACCTCTTTTTGGGGAGGATTCAAAGAGTGAAAATTGGAGGAGTTTCAGAGAATACATTGAGTAATATTATCTACAGGATCATATTACTCCAAGAATTGAACAATTGCAAAAATTGAAGAAGTCTCAGGAAGCATTATTAGGTTCTATGTGATGATTGGTTGATGGTGATGATTTAATGTAAAGTTTTATTATCTCTCATATATTCTTGGGTGGAAGGAAGGGGCAAGGATGGAGAGTTCAAATCTCTCTTGATATTGGATGATTGTATCTTCCTCTTGGAGGTTTATCCCTCCCCTTATATTTGGAAGTTGTAGCTACCTTTGGAAGTCATTACTTCCCTTGAACANACTATTGATTATTTATCATATATTGTGCATGGTGTATTGTGGTGTATTGGTGTAACTCTTATACTATTGTTCATTGCTCATTGGATATAGTTGAATGGTTTAAGTATAAGTTGAAAAATATTTTAAATTGTACTTGATACTGATTCACCCCCCTCTCAATATCAACACATCTTGGGTTTCCTATCTATTTTCTCTGCCAAAGAAATATCCACCACCTAGTTCGACTACAACAGTTTCCTAGCCGAGAACATGCATGAGCAACTTTTCAAATTTCCCATAGAGGGAATTTTCTGGAATTCTTCAATACTGGCTTACATGTTCGTATTATTTCAAGCAGATAAGTTCCCTTTCCCCATGCAGAAAATGGACCAGGACAAAAAACCAAACCTGTCACTTCTTGGACTTCGTTGCTCAGAAAAAACTCAGAGTTTAATTTCAAGAAATTTATTGAGCAGTTTTACCACCCATTGGTAAGCATGCTCAACGGTAGACAAGAGCCAAGGATAAATGATGATATCCAAAGAATTTTACACCTCTCGAACCTTGCCAAGACTAGAGATTGGTATATGTATCAGAATCACACAAAAATCATAATTTATGGATGTGAGTTGGCTCCTTATAAACTTCCCAGATATGTTCCTGTTAGGATATTTGCCTTGGAATACATCAGGCAAATGATAAATTCAGACGAAAAACATTTTGTAGCTTTGAAGAAGGAACTGTTATCGCTGAGTTTGTAGGATAGGTTTAGTAGCTTCGAGGTAAGACTCAAACTGGTGTAACAGGAGCTTCCCCATGCACTATCACCTCGACGGGGAGCTCTTTCTATTTAGGGTGGCTAATCCCAAGGGAGATGTCCCTAGTAATCTGGGGTTCTGAAAGGTCTTAAGGTTTAAAGGATCAAGATGAGGGTTTCCTTTCACAAATTACTGCCAAGAGAGATAGTCAAAAGAACGTATTCCACTGAAAAGAGCACTTGTTTGCGAGACAAGGCAAATAAAACTAAAATGTGCAAGCAATGGTTAGCACGTCAAATGCTAATGACTATCTTCAATATATATGAGCAATAATAACATGTAATTATTGATGAAGTCAATGATTGCAAATAAAGACAATGGCTTATAATATTACTTCTTCAATAAATACAAAATGATGCTTGCATTCAATGTATAAAATCAATCTTTATGTTCTCACAATGCATTAAAGATGCTCATATATAAATATTGTTGCTACTACGTCACTATGCCTACTAGAGGGTGACATCAAGCTTGTTCTAGGTTAGTTTTGCTAGACTATGAGATGGACGTTTTGCTAATTAGGCCAATGAAAATAACCAATACCTCAAAGTCTATCAATGGATGACAATGCCACAACGTTTTAAGCCAAAAAAGAGTTCAAAATAGGAATGACATCATCTTAGGGTTAGGGTTAGGTTAGCTAGACAATAAAGTGGACGTTTTGCTAATTAAACCAATGAAATTACTCAACACTTGTATGTCTATCAATAGATGACTCAACGACAACTTTTATACTAAGAAAAGGTTAAAAAGAGGCAAGACGTCATCAACTAGTTAGGGTTAGTATGATTCTAGGGTTAGTTGGGGTTTCAATTTAAGAGAATTTTGAAAAATTGTTTGAACACCATAGACTCGACGTTGCAATTTTAGACAAGTGCCTTGGGTAAATGGAGTCAAAGAGAGAGGCTAAAGGCTTGGAAAGATTTAAACCTAAGGATGGGAGAGTTAGGCTTAATGGTGTTGCAATGGCAGGGCCACCAAGTCAAAACCCTAAGGGGAGGAGGCTCATTCCGGTGTAGCTTAAGCTAGGCCTCATGCTCCTCCCTCTCTCCTTAAGACTCTTTGGCAAAAATGGCTAGCTTTAAAACATAAATCTAGGGCTGAAAAGTGTTGTTTGGGGCCAAGGCTTTTCAAACCCTAAGAAGTCAAACCCTAGGTGTAAAGTCAATTAGGCCTAGGACATCTTCTTTCTTCAATCTATGTCTCAAATCTAACTCAGAAAAAGAAGAATTAGTGTAGCAATGGCTAGNTTAGGCCTAGGACATCTTCTTTCTTCAATATATGTCTCGAATCTAACTCAAAAAAAGAAGAATTAGTGTAGCAATGGCTAGGCTATGTTCTTCTTAATCAAATGGCTAAACAAGTTTTTATCATGGGGACATGAAGCAAGGACCTACTTGTGTGCTTTCTCCCTAGGGTTTCAATGATTAAGCATAAAAATAACAATGTAACCATACATGTAAGATATTAAACCTACAACCATTCAATGATAAAATGTCAAATTATGAGCTAAAAAGGGAGACGTCAGGCCCCTCTAAGGGGGACGTTGGCCCTTTTTGGGCAAGATCAACATCCAAGGAGAAAAACATTGGCCCTCCTGGGGCTCCTGCAACCTGCTACATGTGCCAAATAATCCCAACACACTACCATATGCTCCAAAAAACATCCAGCCTACCTTGGGTGACGTCCTATCCATCAAAACCATCATCTCATCTGCAGGGGGTGATCCCCCCTAGGTCAATCTCTGCCAAAGTTTCCTGGTGAGGGTGTCCTTCTGTCTTCTTCATGCAGGGGCTCATCATGACATTGTCCTGCCTCTGCCATCCCAACAACCATCTGATGGGATCTTCATCCCCATGGAGGTCCGAGATAATCATCTCCCCATGTGTACCGGTCCTCTGGTACCTGTCCACCGGGCATGGTCCTGCACATCAAAGACTACGCCCTCCATGGGCTCATTAGTCCTAGAGATCATAGCAATATAAATCGTATTTCATCATTAAAGTTATCAAATATATGCATGAAATCCCTAACACATCATCTAAGAGCTCAAAGATATTACACAGATCTACTATACAGAGCTAAGGAAACCAACAAAACAACCTATTGGGATAATACCCACAAGAGATGGAAAGTTTTCTCAGAAGATCATTCAAGCCATGTTTTATGCAGTGATATGGTTTTTAGGGATGTCCAGTCATAGTAAGACCAAGCGCAGGTGTTGTCTGTGGGTGCCTTTGTAGGAGGCGAGTTGTACCCGTCATGGATGCATTTTTTCCAAGCCCTTTATTGCCTTCATTTTTCTTTTATAGATTTTCTTTATTTTTTACTTCAAGGTCTTGACCGAAGGACACTACCTTGGCTTGGTGGCCAAAGCTGACAGTTTTACCCACTGGTATCTTCGCAGAAATGATAAGGCTGGCTCATGATGAGACCCCCTTTCCTTTGGCCATGCAACCAAAGTTCACTGCCCTGGCTTGGTGACCAGATAGTGGCAATGTCATACTGTTGGATACCTATGAACATAATGGTCCAGCTCGTGATGATACCTCCCATCCTCTTGGTTAGGTCTTGTTTTTTATCATTTTTCTTAGGGTCCCTTAATTTCTTATTGAGAGGATTTTTATTGCCTTCTCGGGGATCCCCTAGGTGAAGGATCTCTAGGTTTTATTTCCTATGGATTTTATCTTTTACCAACTGCTCTTACCCCCTGGGCCTTTAGCCCCTTCTTCCCACAAGACAAGATGTAACCCTCAAAGGTCATCCTAATGGCTAGACTAGGGGAATGGGATGGATGAGCAGGGTATAAGATGTAAATATGATAAGATGGTGGGAGCGGAAGATGGCTCTGCAAATCCCCCTTGGTGGCTAACCAAAACCCATGAATATCAACTTGCTAAGTCACCCCATCAATCACCCCAACAATTGTCAAGTGGATTAGTGTAAGATCCAAGCAGTCATCAGAAATGAAAGGAATATAATGCATATATAAGAAGGTTATAATGATCAAATATGACATATACCATGATACCTGGGACCAATTACCTCATGGATCAAGAGTCCTCTCTGATGCAAGCCCAGGTCGGTGGTGATGGGAGCTGCTACTACTGACAGGAAAAATCTGATGAAGAAGAAGAAAGATGGGCCCTTCAGGGCCACGCTCAGGTCAATCCTTCTCTCGCTACTCCATGTCTAAGACCTGTGGGCCTCGAGACATGATCTCCTAGTTATCCCATGATATCGGGGATAACAGGAACAACAGTTGAGAATTAAAGGGCAGATGGGATCCTTTATCTGCAACAGTCGAGCTATTGGGGAAGAGGCAGATAAGCTACTGAAGGAGATGAAGTTTGGAACCAGTTTCCTTTGGCACTATGATCCGTGTGGGGTTATTGCAGAGATGAGGTCGAAGAAAAAAAGTTCCCCATATGCTCATGCACTTAAATAAGAGATTGATAAATTTTCGAATCAAACAGAGTGGGAAGCCAACACTCTGGAAGACACAGAACCGCAACCTCCTCCAATTGTCATCTCACAAACCACTACACCACAAGTATCCAAGGAGAAAAGACTTAGGAAGGATGCCTCACCTTCAATCACTGAAGTGTCATCGAAAGAGTTCCAAGTTTACAGAAAAAGGCCCAAGATCAGTCACACAACTGGCAAGTTTGGAGAGAAAGAGACCCAGTCTACCACAGTGGTCGAAGGAGAGCAGTCATTTCTTTTCTCCAACAGCTAGTAGATCATGTCTACTCCTTCATCTAAGAAACATAATGACACCTCACTGATCAATCAACCAACTCAAGGAGCTGCAAAGTTGATAATTTTTGAGAAATATGATATGATTAAGAAGAAAAATGAGAGGTTGGCCAACAACACTTATGATCAATTCTCGAAGAAAACAACAGAGCATAGGCTGCTCTCTGCTTTTGACATGGAGAAGGGGAGAATGTACATGGCCTTTCTGCAAGCACAAGTACCTCATCCAAAGGAAATCACTGACTACAAAAGATCCACACTTGAATTTGATGCTAAGGCTATACATCTAGCTGACCATATGGATCTGCATAGGTAGATGAGAGAGATGGTTTTCTCAACATTGGCCAATGCCTCCACTACTGCTGCAAAATTGCAGGTTCCTCTAAACAATGTTCACACCCAATTAAAGCTAGAGAAAATATCTTCTTTTGCAAAGGATAATAGGATTAAGTATTTAGAAGAATTGGTGCTCAAAATTGGGTATGACCCCTCAAATGTGAAAGCAACTGAGGAGATGCTGAAGAAAAAGAATGTTGACATAGCATCTTTGAGGAAACAACTAAATATTTCTACTATAGAAGACTCACAAGCCAAGAGATGGCTGAGACAAAAGGTGAGAAGGAGGAGATGATAAAGTTGATCATGAAACAAAATGCACAGATAAAAGAGATGGAAGAAGAGATGGAAAGGTTATTAAAGAAGAAGGAACAAGAAACACCCATTGAATTCATCCCACTAAGTGAATTTCCCCTCACAGGATTTAGCATAGTAACAACTTCAACAACTACCACAATAGAAATTCCATCAGTCACCCCATTGACAGCTCTAGAAAAATCTGTAGAGCTAGCAAGATCAATGGAAGAGATGACCTTACAAGAATCAGAAATCAAAAGGTTGGAAAAAGAGATAGAGAATCTCCAAGAGCTTAAATCTTCTTTCCAAGCCAGCTACAATACAAAGAGACACACATAAGAAAAATTGAAGTAGGAACTACAACAGTTGCAAAAGTAGACAATTGTGGGAAAAACACTAGCAGAAGATAAAGAGACCATTTGGATGGATATCTCCAAATCCATAAATTAAATCTGGCCCATGGTGCAAATCAAGTTTGAACAACATGAGCTAGTGTTGAGGAGAAAGCATGCCATCAACAAGATCAAGAGAGAGTTGGGATAAATTCCCATAGAAGCAAATGAAATCATCAGGTTTCTCAATTTAAAAACTAAAGAAGAGATGGAAAACTTGCAGATTGAGGATAGGATGGAGACCATCCTCGAATTTAAGAGAGTTCTGATCAAAAGAGGACCGATGTTCCAATTGGAAGAGAAATACCAAATAGTGGAGAGCGGAGTTCAAAAATTCTTGAGAAAGATCGAGGCATTACAAAAGAAAGGTCTTCCTGGTTTATTGGTTCTAAATGACAAGCTGATGACACTTCCTGACTACCAAAAAAAGTTGCTATGGTGGCAAAGGACAACTCCAAATTATTAGGGATACAGGGAAGCATAAACGGAAAGTCATTCCTAGAAAATCTCCAGTTGGATCTCAATATCCAACATGAAATCAAGTACATTTTATCACCAGACCGACTTTTTCCAAATATACTGAGATGGATGAAATCTATCGCAGGTTGCCAAAAGTCACTATCCCAAATTAGCAATGATGGGAAGAGTTGTGTGAATTGATCGAGTACAAGATGAGGTGGACGTACAAGTCAACATCCAGAACCGTTAAAGTCAAGTTCATGACTCGCCAACAACTTCCCCAAAAATCAGCATGGAGAATTTGACAGATCATAAGCAGTGCCTACAATTTAGAATTATGTTATCTAGTTAGTTAGCATTAGATTTTGCCACGTCCTGATCATTAATGACATAATCGATTGTAATATTTTCTATATATACTTCAAATTTCAAAGTACTGAGGGTTGATCTTTATGCCCAAGCAAGTTGTTGGTGATGTTTTCTTCTCTTAGTTGAATGGTTTTTCCTATCTTCATAATCATTTATGTTTTCTATATCTGATCGTTTAAAAGAAGTTGAAGTTGCAGAATTTATCTTTGTATACTCTGTTCTAGATTTTAAAGATCTAAATGTTTATCTTCTGATGTTATGATTAAGAAATTCTTAAATGTTTCTTGGTTATAATTGATTATGTCATATTTTCTGCTATCCATCATTTAAATTCTAAAGGATCTAACAGTTGCATTATCCTGCCCTGTGAAAACACCTTATAAAATCTATTTTTTGATATTGAACTTTATAAAACAGACCCCATATCCCAATGGATGTGTAAGCGATATTTCAGCCATTTTTATAAAACAAACAATACAATGTCATTTATTTAACTAACCTAATATCTAAAATCTAAAACAAAATTAAATTTTACAGAGAGATCCCTCTCTGAAACTAGAAAGGCTAGATCTCAGTTTCGAAGCGGTTGGATAAAGTTACCTCTAGTAAATTTCTTCTACAACACAACAAGCTCTGGGAATTTACATAGTGATAACACCTGTCAATGACACATCCTGCCCAATCTAAATTTGTATATCCCACCAATCGAACTCCATCCCCTCTCAGATAGTACAGACCATAATCCAATATACCAAAAATATACCTGAGCACATGTTTTGCTACCACACAATGCACTATCCTAGGCTCAACCATAAACTGACTAAGAGTGTTCAAAGAAAAACAAATATCTAGTCTGGCGTTGACCAAATACATAAATGAATCGATAAACTAATGATATAAATTGGAATAAACCAATTGTGACTCAGAATCATGAAGCTTCTTCCAGTTAGTAATCATGGGTGTGGTCATGGGCCTACAATCCTCCATATGGAATCTTCTCAGAGGGTCACAAGTGTACTTCCCTTGTCCCAGGAAGATGTGTCCAGGCTCCTGCCAAACCTCCAATCCCAAAAACTAATGCATCAGTCCAATATCTGTCATCTCGAACTCTAAATCTAGGCTCTCCTTACAACTAGTAATGAGTCTCTCAACCCCTTTAATGAATAGATCATCAACATATAGAAAGAGTATGAGAGGATCCTCTCCAACCATAGTGAAGTACAGGTTGGGATCTTCCTCACTCTTCTCGAAGCCCAATTGCTGCAAGTAGGCGTAAATCCTAGAATACCAAGATCTGGGAGATTTTTTCACCCCATACAATTCCTTCTTCAGTATGCACACATGAGACTCTCTCCCATGCACCTCAAATCCTAATCGATGCTCAATGTATACCTCCTCGTGTATGATACCATTCATAAATGCGGTCTTCACATCCATCTGATGGATCTTCCAACCCATATCTATTGCAATAGAGATCACTGCCATGATTCAAGTATATCTAGAAACTAGAGAAAAGGTATCATCATAGTAAACTCCCTCAACCTATGCAAACCACCGAGCCACAAAATGAGCCTTGTACTTCTCAATGATGTCATCTGCAACATACTTGAGTTTGTAGAGCCACATAGAAGTCACCACTGACTTCCCCTCAGGTCTAGGAACAATCTCCCAAACATCATTATTCATGATGGAACTATGTTCTTCCATCATGACAACTCTCCAAACATGTCTTCCAACAGCCTCCTCAAAAGTGCAAGGCTTAGAATCCCTGATGTTGCTCACCATCGCAATGTAGTGACAAAATATCTCAGGAGGTTTACTCTCCCTCACAGCCTCCCTGGGATTCCCCAATGAACCCTGTGCCTCTCTGAGAGTGTCCTGAAGCCACTTGGGCTTCCTCCTCTCTGAAGTAGTGTCCCATGGAGGGGACTCCCCCTGCTCAACCCCATCACCTAAATACTATGAACCTGAAGTAGAATATGGAGTAATCGATCCCGAAACCTGTGGACCAATAACCTGTGATCCTGACATTTGTGGCCCTGTAACCTGTGGACCAGTCGTCACCGAAGCTGGTGGACCTGAACTCTGTGTCACTGAAGTCTTTTGTGGACTCACCCAAATCTGAAGTGATGAATTCTCACCCCTCTCAATCCCTCGTTACTTCCTAAAGGCTCTATCCTCCTCAAATCTCACATCCCTTCTCAAAATTGTCTTCCTCAAGGAAGGAATGTATATGCGGAAATCCTTTGAAGTCTCACTATACCCAGGAAAAATACCCTTTTCTGCCATGGGTTATAGATTTTTCCTCTTCTCAAAAGGGACATGTGAATATGTAAGGCACTTGAAAATCCTAAAGTTCCCAACCTCATGCTTCTTCCTCGATAAAAACCTCCTCAGGAGTCTTATCCCCCAATGCTCTGTGTAGAATCTTGTTCTGCAGATAAAATTTAGTGTAACATGCCTCAGCCCAAAGAAAGAGTGGCAACCCTTGATCATGCAACATGGATCTTGCAACCCCAACTATGGCCCTGTCCTTCCTCTCAACAACCCCGCTCTGTTGTGGGTTGTACGGAATAGTCAACTCCCTCCAGGTGCCCTCTCCTGCATAGAAGTCATTAAAATACTTGGAGGTATACTCACCCCCATTATCTATCCTCAATACTTTGATTTTCCTCCCAGTCTGGTTCTCCACAAGAAATTTAAAATCTTGGAATCGATTGAAGACCTGTCCTTTGGTATTCATGAAGAAAATCCAAGACTTCTGAGAGAAGTCATAAATGAATATGTCAGAATATAAACAACCACTCAAAGATGAGAAAGACATAGGACCACATACATCAGAATGAATCAGATTAAGTATACATGTTGCTCTGTTGTCACTGCTTGGAAAAGCAGTCTTGGTGTACTTTCCCAAAGCACACCCCTTGCACAACTCTTGATGCTCTGTACTGAACTCTAGCACTCTAGTCACAATCTGATCCGGATTATTTTCGGCACGAAATGAGAGCGGAGATATAATAAATAAATGCACAGAGATATCATGTATATCCAATAATATAATAGAAATATATCAGAGATGCAACCATAAACACAGAGATACAGTAATACATGATTTCTATTAATGAGACAAATGTATAGAGACTGTAAAAATACAGAGTGAAAGACTCGCTAGAATGGTGGCAACTTATCTCTGAGAAGAGATGTGAAGGCTACTCGTATTCACAAGAAGATGATTACAATGAGGCTCTAGAGGCCTTTTTACAATAAACAAGAATGCCAAAAATCCTAGAAATCCAAAAACCTAACCCTAGGAGATGAAGCACCAAAAGTCATGTGGGCCCCGTTTGGGTAAGTTAGTACATCAACTTCTCGGGGTCGTAACTTTTGCATACGATCTCCATTTTAAGCGTATGAAAGCTCGTTGGAAATATATCATCGAGGAGATTCATTTTGGAGGATCAATCATGCCTTTGTATATCATTGAGAGCCTCTATCTCAAAAAACCTTCATTTAGGCCCTTAGAATGGCCCCAGAAGTTAAAACCTGCTAAAAATAGTAAATTACCAAAATTTCCAAAAAAATGTTTTGAGCCAGTTGAAAAAGGTGGGTGGACACCAATATCCACCTGGATCACAATCTCCCTCAATATCCTCATACCCCGATGATGCAAATGAGCCATCCTCCTATGCCATAGCTCACAAAGATCATTGTTGCTAGTAGTATGATACAATGTACCAGCTGGCTGAAAAATGAGCTTGTACAACTTCTCATGTCGAGTCCCAATCACTTTGCTCGAAGTGATACTGCACCCCTTGGGAAATAGGATCACCTATCCATCACAAAACAACACCTCATATTTGCTCTCCTCAATAGTAGAAACTAAAATCAATTTCTTCTTCAAGCCAGGAACATATATGACATCTCTCAACAACATGGGAGGTAGAGACTCCCTTTGAAATGATACTGTCCCACTACCAGCTTCCTTGAACACCTGATCATCTCCAAGCACTACTTCAAGATCACCAATCTATATAAGATCTCTCAAATGCTCACAAATACCTGTCATATGGCAGGAGGCGCCATTGTCAATATACCAAACACTGGAATGTGTGGCTCTAGTGGAAAGACATACCACTAAGGAAAAATCCTTATCAAACCGGGTGGAAAACTCCTCCACCTCTACTGAATCTACTATCTGCTTCTTCTTCTTATTAGGACACTTTCCTTCATAGTTCCCAAACTTGTGACATGCAAAGCACTTGAATTTTCTCATGTCCTTCTTTCCTTCACTCTTCAGTTTGTTTCCTCCCTTAGGACCGTTTTTGAACTTCTTCTTGATATTAGTTGAAATAACCACATTCTCATCATCATGAACAGTAGATGAACTACCATGCACATAACCTCTCCGGGTTTCCTCCTTAACAAAGTCATCCCAAAGACGTTCTCACTTGGGAATATTCTCCCTCGCCACAATGCCCTCAACAAAAACAACCCATTGTTTGGTCACCCCATTCAATGTTGTCTTCGCAAGTTCACTGTCAGCCATGGCCTCCTCAACAACTCCAAGTTCATCTCTTACCTGTGTCAACCTGGTAAGATATGTGACCACATTTTCATCCTCAGTCATTTTAATTCTTTTCAGTTTCTCTGTCAAAACCATCTTTCGGTTCTCATTTGTACTTTGATACAACTTCATAAAGGACTCCCACATCTCATAGGAATTTGACTTCCATGTCACTTCAGGAATCAAATGGTCCTTGATGGCATCAAGGATGATTCTTTTTTCCTTGATACTCTTCTTGGTGTAGGCTGCTAGAAGAGTTGGATCTGTAGGTACATTTACTGGGTTTGTTGTGGAGTTCTCAACAATGTCTGATAACTCATTCTCCTGCATAATCAAAATCATTCTCTCCTTCCAAGCACCAAATTTTACTACCTCATCAATTCTATCATCAACCCTTAAACCAATAACCATTGACCCTTCTCAGCTGAAAAATAAAAATTCAGAAATTTGTCCGGTGACGTAGCTTATGTCCTCTTCTTTGTCTTGCTAATTTAAATCTACACTTTCCTTTAACTCGGCTCTGATACCATGTAAATTTTCAGACCCCACCCAGTTTCAAGTCTTGTTTATTTTATCAGTATTTAATGCCCAAAACCTAGATTTATGACAACCATAAATACTCAACAAATAAACAATATTTCAGAACTAAAACATGAGGATTCTGAACAACATTTAATGCAGAAATAAAATTATATCAGCAACACCATAATAAAAAAAAAATGCACAAATATTTTTGGTCTAATAGTGACCCTGGAAAAACCCACAAGGGGAAAACCAGTGAGAGAGGGTTTTTATTATTTTCAGAGCTAAGAAAAATCTTCTGTTACAACAAAAAANTTTTTGAACTTCTTCTTGATATTAGTTGAAATAACCACATTCTCCTCATCATGAACAATATATGAACTACCATGCACATAACCTCTCCAGGTTTCCTCCTTAACAAAGTCATCCCAAAGACATTCCCACTTGGGAAGATTCTCCCTCGCCACAATGCCCTCAACAAAAACAACCCATTATTTGGTCACCCCATTCAATGTTGTCTTCACAAGTTCACTGTCAGCCATGGCCTCCTCAACAACTCCAATTTCATCTCTTACGTGTGTCAACGTGGTAAGATATGTGACCACATTTTCATCCTTGGTCATTTTAATTCTTTTCAGTTTCTCTGTCAAAACCATCTTCCGGTTCTCATTTGTACTTTGATAAAACTTCATCAAGGACTCCCACATCTCATAGGAATGTAACTTCCATGTCACTTCAGGAATCAAATGGTCCTTGATGGCATCAAGGATAATTCTTTTTTCCTTGATACTCTTCTTGGTGTAGGCTCCCAGAAGAGTTGGATCTGTACATACATTTACTGGGTTTGTTGTGGAATTCTCAACAATGTCTGATAACTCATTCTCTTGCATAATCAAAATCATTCTCTCCTTCCAAGCACCAAAGTTTATTGCCTCATCAATTCTATCATCAACCCTTAAACCAATAACCATTGACCCTTCTCAGCTGAAAAATAAAAATTCCAAAATTTGTCCGGTGACGTAACTTATGTCCTCTCCTTTGTCTTGCTGATTTAAATCTACACTTTCCTTTAACTCGACTTTGATACCATGTAAGTTTTCAGACCCCACCCAATTTCAAGTCTTGTTGATTTTATCAGTATTTAATGCCCAAAACCTAGATTTATGACAACCATAAATACTCAACAAATAAACAATATTTCAGAACTGAAACATGAGGATTTTGAACAACATTTAATGGAGAAATAAAATTATATCAGCAACACCATAATAAAATAAAAATGCACAAATATTTTTGGTCTAATAGTGACCCTGGAAAAACCCACAAGGGGGAAACCAGTGAGAGGGTTTTTATAATTTTCAGAGCTAAGAAAAATCTTATGTTACAACAAAAAATTTATAGCAAAAATTTCACAAACTTATCTCAGAAAAAGTTAGCTAAATCTCCTTCTGAACAACCCCCAAATCTTCTCCTCGATTTTTGTGCAAGAAATCCATACCACCGTATGACTGTCAAAACATTAAATGGTGTACAAATAGTCTAGAAAATCATGCCAAAATTTATGGGTATTTTCTACAGAATTTCTAGCATTAAATGTGCCAAACTACCTCAAAATGCGTGCACCCTTTCTTCTGTAAGAACTGCACCTTTCTCACCTATACGACCTCATAAAATCTATACTGTACATCCTAACTGCTTGTTGTCCTTTCTGACTTGATTTCCATGCTATACATTGCCTTGGAATGTGTGCCAATGCTCAACAACTTCCTCTCTTCTCTTGCTCAACTTCTCCTCTTTCTTTTTCTCTCTCAAAAAATCGTTCAATTACCTAAAATGGGTGTGCCCTCCTTACCCGAATCAACTCAACGAGTGGAAGGTGAAAGGTCACCTCATCTAATGGATAAGATTAGACGAGATGAGTGGTGGAGATTCAATCACTTAACTCACCCACTTTCCCTTAGTTAAAAAGTCACCTTTTAATTTATATCTCATAAATTAAATGACTAGGGTCCACAATAGGCATTTTCTCACCCCTTAGGCGCCTAGGTGATGAGAAACACTTGCCTAGGTACTTTTTAATTATTTTAACAAATCCCACCTACTTATAATTAAGGAGGAGTGTTGGAAATAGTAATTAAAAGTCAGTGAGTTTTACGTCTCCATCGATTTCTCTTTCAGAAAGTTTGTCAGTTTGTCATTCTACAACTACAGTTTATTTAGTTTTCTCTTACGTTCACGCAAACTTATTTTAGTCAGTCGAAAAGCAGGGGAGTTATTAAATGGAGCCGATCTTAATATTTCTCGAGTCCAGTTAAGTAGGTAAGAGACAATCGAATTTATTTGTGTGTCTTAAATGTAATTCAGAACTAGCTTCTGTAAGACGTATCAGTATTTACCTATATATGTCCGAGTCTGTAAGTATTGGAATAGTATGAGATGCAGAAAAACAAAGAGAATAGTCGATAGAAGAGAAGCATGAGCTACAGGTTTTTGAAGAAGTTTGAGAGCTCAAGCTCTAGTTCTGTAAGTTGCAGAAGTTGTTTAGAAGTCGTTGGAGCTGAAGCTCATCTTAGTTATTGTACTTTGTATTAGCATGCAACGCTCAAGTTTATCTTAATATCAAGTATTTTGTGTGTTAACAATTTCGTGTGTATTTCTGAGTTTATGTGCTAAGCATATCAATGTGTTGTTCTGCATCTATAAATCATTTCATTAAGTGTTTTATCATAGCCCGCAGTAAATTGTGTAGTCTTTGCACTTCGTGGTAAGTCCTGAGAGTTTTGTAGCGCGTAGTATTTTGTCACTGCATTGTGCACAGTTTCCCTGCGCGTTATTGATCCGAGAAAGGTCACATGGGAAGGGGTTGCACATTCTTTGTTTAATTTGATATGGGGTTTGTTATCATTGGCACCTAACAGACCAAAATTCGATTTTCTATAGGACAATAAAAGAGAAGGGGCTTTAAGTAGGTTTCTCGTGGCATCGAGGTTTTATTCGTTTTTATCGCTATTTAAATTAATGTAAAGAATCTTTTAAAGTTGTGTGTAATTTTTTAAAAGAAAATGGAAGTTGCGAACTCTTGATTTTTTTCAAAGAAAATGGAAGTTGTGTTGAGTGTTTGCAATATGATATTACTTTGGAACTTCCATTTGCATCGATTTGTGACTACTCGATTTTATCACTGGGATGATCTATCTTTTATTTATGTAAAAGTCCTCAAAGATTTTATCACTGGGATGATCTATCTTTCATATCCTCTGAATAATTTCCCATTAAAAAGTGAAACTAATCATGTTCACTCCCATAGATGAAACACCTATCTGCGTAATTACACTGAATTTTGGAAACTCCAAAGTTTTAAAGGGAACGATGTATACAACATATAGTGAGATTGAAGTTACATTCTAACAACGCGTTTCATTGAGAAAGATCGACGTGTGGTTAAAATTACCATGAAGTGGCCCAAGATCCTTGAAATTTTACATTTGTCATTTTCATTGCCATAAGGAGAGGCTATGCATATATTAACTTAGGATAATACAAAGATTGGCATTGGTCTATGTGTTACCTGGATATGTTGTTGGGAACACCATGACCAGTGAGCCCACCAGACTTGGATAGATCACTAGTCCCTATATCAACTATATTAAATAATTTATTAGCAATCAGAATATCTCAATAGAATAAAGATATAATGTAAAACTAAAAGTTACAGAAAACCAGTAAAGTAGTTGATATTTTGGATAATAAACTTAGCCGGAAGTTATAATTGTTAAAGGTGAAATATGAAATATGAACATGTATGTTTATAAAGAAAAATGAGAACGCAATTTTTGGAAATTATTCTTCTGTGAAACCCAACAGTGAACGCCTTTTGCATGGCAAAACTGTGCGATGTATTTTGAAAATTATTCATTTTGGAAATCCAACATAACATTGGACCCTTCTTGCATGAAAAATCTTTACGATGATGGCATGGTTTCAGTAAAGAAACACACAAACAACATAATTTAGAAGAATGAAATCATCTTCATATGAAGACAATAATGAAAGCATTAACAATAATAATGAACAATTATCTGTTTTGTCAGTTATATGACTCTCAATGTATAAATGCGCTTGCAGTTAGAGAGACATAAATGCTATTATATTGAGGATATTACCAATAAGACAAATGATGTGGAGATCAATCTTGGTTCCATAGAGGAGCCATCCTTTCAATTGTAATGCAAAAGGTTGAGTGAAGTCTTTTTAAACCAAAAAAAAAAAACATTACATGTACTATTTATGCATTTTGTGAATAACTTAATATACCTGTATAGATCAATGTTTGACTAATCAATGGTGAAAACTAGAGTTCGTCTATTGACAGTGTTTCAAGCCTCCCACAATACAAAAAAACAGAGAATGAATGAACACACATTCTTTTCCAACAACTATATTAAAACAATAATACATTAAAGACTATAGCTTGCATTAACACATTAAAGCTTCCAATAACATTAACCTATATCTCGATGTCTAGGTTAAGGGATGAAGCTTCAAATAATCCTCTTGACATTAAAAAGTTGGCATGATCACGAGATTACCATACACCGATCCAATGATCCTATAAAAGAAGAGATAAAGCGATCTAGGGGTCCATTGATGCAGTTGATTCTATATGCAGCAATCTAGTTCAACGATCCAAGGGTTTTGATTTCTACAACATGTTTTATATGTAGCAGGGAGATCCTAACAAGTTCGAAATGCATCCGTGATCCAATGATACAATAGGTTGGATACATATATGCAACTATCCAACGATCTAGGGGTTAAGCAGTGAATTTGAAACAGGGGTTCTATATGTAGCTGGTTCAAAATGCATGAGTGATCCTAAAAGTTTCAAAATGCATCAACTTTCTAGGGATACAAGAAGTTGGATATGAAATATCCAGCAACCTAAGTTTTATGCAATGGATTTAAAATGCATGTGAAGTGAAACACACTCGAGATAAATGCAAATGCGAATAATTGGAAATGCCACTCAGCCCACACCATCTATTGTCGCAAGAGTTGACTCTAGGCTGTAAAAGAGCCAAGCCTTAGCACATTTTTAAAAGAAATAAATCTTGTTGATTGGTCAGTCATAGGAGGCTTCTAGAACTAGGTTGAAAATAGCCATTCCACTCATTTATAGATCAGAAATGAAAAGGCATGACCTCGTTTGTCTAATTCATTTTAAAAAATCATGAGGATGGATAGCAGATAGGGAATGAACAAAAGTGAAAGAAAAAGCCAAGCATCTGGTCTTCCTTTCAATAGAAGAAATAACACTGAAACTTCAAATATCTGAACACAGGTCTTGTCTCAATCATAGAAAGACAGAGGAAAGGCTGTGAACAAATAATACTTGTAAATGAGGCAAAACCATTAAGGCGTAGGTCTTGTTCTACTCACGGCAAAACAAAGGAAAAACTGCACATCAAGGGATGCTTCAAATAGCTACAGCAGAGGTAGTACTGAATTGTAACCATTACAAGCTGAAAAAATGAATGTAAGGAAGAGAGCGCAGTGATAAAAACTTCAGAAACAATAATACAGGAAGAAAACAGAATTAGACAGTGACAAAGTATAGAATCTCTTAGCTTTCTGTTCTATATTTGCTGAAAAAATACATTACAAAACCTAGCCTTTAAAAACGCTCCCGGGCTCTCCCCTTTTCTTTACATACAACCATTATTTAAAAGAAAAAATCTAAGAACAAATCTCTTTGCGTTCCGGGAATCCAAAACGGTTCGCCTTCATGGAAAACTGAGACTGCCAGGTGCCTTTGACAGCACTTTGAACCATTACAAATCATGGATTATTGCTTTGTAACGCTAATACTCAGTTCCTCGTCTGAAACGAATATAGTCCACGGTACATCAACATGTCTCTGGATATTTGAACCTTTACAATCCCTCTTTTACTGTCGAACCAAAACCCAATTGGCAAAACCATTAGCAGCTTAATGAACTCGTGGTTTTTCCAGGGTATCATATGGAAGGTTTTCCATACAAATCTCTATAAGAATTCTCATGAAAACATCATTTGGCTATGCACGACAGTGAACTCCTTTAAGTCTGGTCCATGCTTCAAGAAGTGTCTTGTGTTGGCGTAGCATCAAATATGCAAGAACAACTGTTGTGCTATGGCTTCTGCCTTCGAAGCAGTGCACAAGAACCTTTCCCCCATTTCTTTCAACCTTCTCTATGAAATCAAATGCATCGTCAAAAATATAGCTAAAATTTGCATCACATCAGATATCTCAAAATTTTTATACTCAAAAAGGTCCGTATATTGTGCTTCTGACTAGCTGAGCTCATTAGCACAGAGGCATAGAACATGAGTGATTGAGATACCAAAGCTATTCTTTCCAGAAGGTGTTCCAACCTCACCTTTAATTCATAACTGTCTATGACATTTTGTGAATTACCTCCTTCAAAAAAGCCAGTGATGAAATTCATTTCATGGCATAATTTAATCACTTCCATTCCAAGCATTTCATTCCAATGCTCCAATGTCTTGCTTAGCTCACTATCAAACCTTGCAATCTTGTTCAAGTCCTTCAATTTAACTATCATGCGCATACTGTGAAATGAACCACCATTTCCCTTTGGATATTTTCCATGACAGTTGTCTTGAAAAAATGGTGACATTTCTAAGTTGTCCTTATAAGGTGATTTTAAGAATGGATTGCCGAGGAGGTCCTGTGAATCTGTGCCACTGGTATATGCAAGATCTTGAGGCTTTGAGCTTTGCCCATTTTTCAAGCATTCTTTACCTGCGACAGGTGACTCGCAATAAAGATTGTGAAATGATGAGTACAGGTGACTTGATTTAGTGGCCCCAACATCTTCTTTCTCATCATCCCCTGGAAGATATTTGCTTATTAATGACGGAAATGTCTTCATCAAAACATCCAATTTATAGCGAAGTTTGAGTATGAATGGTTGCAACCTTTGCATTTCCCTTAATCCACCACGGAAGCTATCTTGAAACTCGTGCACAACTTTGCCTTGGTCAATATCTCCAGAGACAAACTGATCCATATATTTGACTGCTGTTTCTGAAATGTGACAGCCAAGATTTTCCCATGATATCTCATGTAGCAACTCTGTAGCAAGTTGTGAACTATTTAGCAACAGCTTGACTAGTTTTGGATACTGTGAAATATCAGACAACCTTTTTCCAGCAGGAGGACATCTTCGAACTCCGGAATCCATTGCCACAATATGAAAATCACTAGCACGATTATTTCGATCTTCAATGGGAAGGAAAAATCCTTTTGAAGTAGTCTATCGTAGTCATTCATATTTTCTCCCTGCAGAGACCCCTCGGAATAACATCGACATTGTGATTGTATGTCGTCTTCCTCAACAAAAACGAAGTCCGCGACAGCATCTCGCCCTCCATGTTCAGGACCTGCTTGCCTGTACCTCCACGTTCTGTGCCATTACTGACGGTCACCAGGTAAATGGTAACTCCCTCATTTACCATAGAATGGTAACGCCCACATGTCTGCACCATCACTGACGATCACCAGGTAAATGGTAACGCCCTCATTAAAAGATTCCATTTTTTTCGGTGCAACGAGCGTTACAATCACTACTATATGATGAGAATACTATGCGGCATCAATTTTTTAAGGTTACGTAGTTTGGACAACCACTCCAGAGTAACGCTCAGGTTGTTGTTTTCTAAATATAGCCGTTCTGGTGAAATTTGGCAATTTTAAGACACGAGCGATAATCTTCAACTGCCTCAACTGTAGAGGTGCCCGAAAATTATGCTCTACATATACTGCAATAAATCCATGAATGTCGTTTCTTCCAAAGAACTTATCCGAAGAGTGATATTATGTTTCTTCGATTCCCTCATGCCTTTGGAGAAAAGTTCGTAAAAGAATGCACTCTTTTGCGCCAATATTGCTGAGTTAACATGTAGACTCTTGACTCTTGCACCAATATTGACTCTTGCACCAATATTCGAGTGGTCCATAGTCGTAGAAGAACCAACATGACTACTTGCAGTCTGCATAGAATGTTTGCAATCCGTTATCGAATCTAGCAT
>JASDQU010242802.1:27340-39708 GCA_032191745.1 Picea mariana
CGTGCTATACATTGCCTTGGAATGTGTGCCAATGCTCAACAACTTCCTCTCTTCTCTTGCTCAACTTCTCCTCTTTCTCTTTCTCTCTCAAAAATTTGTTCAACTACCTAAAATGGGTGTGCCCTCCTTATCCTAATCGACTCAATGAGCGGAAGGTGAAAGGTCACCTCATCTAATGGATAAGATTAGACGAGATGAGTGGTGGAGATTCAATCACTTAACTCACCCACTTTCCCTTAGTTAAAAAGTTACCTTTTAATTTATATCTCATAAATTAAATGACTAAGGTCCACAATAGGCATTTTCTCACCCCTTAGGCGCCTAGGTGATGAAAAACACCTGTCTAGGTACTTTTTAATTATTTTAACAAATCCCACCTACTTATAATTAAGGAGGGGTGTTGGAAATAGTAATTAAAAGTCGGTGAGTTTTACGTCTCCATCGATTTCTCTTTCAGAAAGTTTGTTAGTTTGTCATTCTACAACTACAATATATTTAGTTCAGGGGAGTTATTAAATGGAGTCGATATTAATATTTCTCGAGTCTAGTTAAGTAGGTAAGAGACAATCGAATTTATTTGTGTGTATTAAATGTAATTCGATTAGCTTCTGTAAGACGTATTAGTATTTACCTATTTACCTATATATGTTCGAGTCTGTAAGTATTGGAATAGTATGAGATGCAGAAAAACAAAGAGAATAGTCGATAGAAGATAAGCATGAGCTAAAGGTTTTTGAAGAAGTCTGAGATCTCAAGCTCTAGTTCTGTAAATTGCAGAAGTTGTTTAGAAGTAGTTGGAGCTGAAGCTCATCTTAGTTATTGTACTTTGTATTAGCGCGCAACGCTCAAGTTTCTTTTAATATCAAGTATTTTGTGTGTTAATAATTTCATGTGTATTTTTGAGTTTATGTGCTAAGCATATCACGGTGTTGTTCTGTATTTATAAATCATTTCATTAAGTGTTTTATCATAGCGCACAGTAAATTGTGTAGTCTTTGCACTTCATGGAAAGTCCTGAGAGTTTTGTAGCGCATTTTATTTTGTCACTGCATTGTGCACAGTTTCCCTGCGTGTTATTGATCCGAGAAAGGTCACATGGGAAGGGGTTGCACATTCTTTGTTTAATTTGATTTGGGGTTTGTTATCATTGGCACCTAACAGACCAAAATTCGATTTGCTATAGGACAATAAAAGAGAAGGGGCTTTAAGAAGGTTTCTCGTGGCATCGAGGTTTTATTCGTTTTTATCGCTATTTAAATTAATGTAAAGAATCTTTTAAAGTTGTGTGTAAATTTTTAAAAGAAAATGGAAGTTGCGAACTCTTTATTTTTTTCAAAGAAAATGGAAGTTGTGTTGAGTGTTTGCAATATGATATTACTTTGGAACTTCCATTTGCATCGATTTGTGACTCCTCGATTTTATCACTGGGATGATCTATCTTTTATTTATGTAAAAGTCCTCAAAGATTTTATCACTGGGATGATCTATCTTTCATATCCTCCGAATAATTTCCCATTAAAAAGTGAAACTAATCATGTTCACTCCCATAGATGAAACATCTATCTGCGTAATTACACTAAATGTTGGAAACTCCAAAGTTTTAAAGGGAACGATGTATACATATGTGTTTAACTTAATCCTGTGATATCTGTAATCAACATATAGTGAGATTGAAGTTACATTCTAACAATGCGTTTCATTAAGAAAGATCGACGTGTGGTTAAAATTACCATGAAGTGGCACAAGATCCTTGAAATTTTACATTTGTCATTTTCATTGCCATAAGGAGAGGCTATGCATATATTAACTTAGGATAATACAAAGATTGGCATTGGTCTATGTGTTACCTGGATATGTTGTTGGGAACACCATGACCAGTGAGCCCACTAGACTTGGATAGATCACTAGTCCCTATATCAATTCCTATATCAACTATATTAAATAATTTATTTGCAATCAGAATATCTCAATAGAATAAAGATATAATGTAAAACTAAAAGGTACAGAAAACCAGTAAAGTAGTGGATATTTTGGATAATAAACTTAGCGGGAAGTTATAATTGTTAAAGGTGAAATATGAAATATGAAATATGAACATGTATGTGGTCTGCAATATGATGCAAGTTCTTTGGAGTCATACTCACCTCCTCCATATGATATGAGTACTTTGATGTATTCACCACTCTGTTTCTCTGTCAGATATTTAAATTCTTTGAATTTTTCAAATGTCTCTGATTTTTGCTTGAGAAAATAAATCCAAGATTTCCTGCTAGAATCATCAATAAATGTTAGAAAATAAAAGTTGTCTCTTATTGATTGAGTTTGCATTGGACCATAAAGGTTTGTATGCACTAGATCGAGATGGTATTTTTCTCTGTAGGAAGAATTATGAAAACTATCCCTTTGGTCTTTGGCCAAAATACAACTCTCAGAGGAGTTTTTCTATTCATTTATGATGGACGGACCTTTGACCATAGATTTCTTTTGTAAAAGACTGAGACTGCTAAATGGTAAATGACCATATCTAAGATGCCACAACCAAGTCTCATCTGAGCTTGATACATTTTGGGCATATCACTGTGACAAATTTACATTTTTCAATATCAAAGGAAACATTCTATTTTTGGTCATTTATACTATAGCTATGATTTTGTTACTGGTTGGTTTGTCCATGATTGTACACTTGGAACCTTCAAAAATGACTCTATAACCATGTTCATTCATCCGTCTTCCATTCATCAGATTATGTCTAAGACCAGATACATAATAAACATCATGAATATCCTTCTTTTCATCTTGCTTGGTCAATACATAAATTGCACCCTTGCCTAAAAATTTCCTTTGATAATCATCTCCCAATTTAATTTGAGATGTAACAGAGCTATCTAAACCAAAAAACAAATATTTATTACATGTCATATGATTTCTGCAACCTATGTATAGTAACCATAGATCATGAATGTTGCTTGCTTCTTATGTGACTTGAAATGAGAAGAACATAGATTCAGATGTTGCTTCTTCAGTGTTGGTACTATTTGTTCTACATACTTGCTTCTTTCTGCATTCACCTTCGTAGTGACCAAATTTCTTGCAGTAATAGCACTAAATCGATGCTCTCCCCCTTTGATTTTGAGAGTGCCTCTGTTCTAACTATTCACTTTGTACTGAACATTCTAAAGTTGACCTCTCTCCTCCTTGAGAGCATCCCTCTACCCCATCTTCCTTTTCTTCTATTTCCTCGACCTCTGCCTATTCTTTTGGAGGTCTAAGACTGAAATGCACTCTTCAAATATTCAATATTTCGACTGAACCTACGTTCATGGGTTAACAAAGATCCCATGAGTTCTTAAACTGTGAGTGTTGTCATGTATTTTGACTCTTCTATGGAAACCACGATCATATTAAACTTATCAGGAAGGCTACAAAGTACCTTCTCAACGACTTTCTTCTCTTGAATGTCTTTTCCATGTGTGCGCAGATGATTCACGATGCTCGTGACATGGGTCATAAAATGATCCATAGAGTCAGAATCCTTCATTTGAAGAGTCTCAAAATTCTTCTTGAGTTTCTGCAACTTGGCGTTTTTAACTTTATCTGTGCCTTGATATGCAATTTCGAGAATATCACATGCATTTTTGGCATCATCTGGTACTTCGACTTTGAGGAAAATGTATTCCTCTAACTCTTGTTGAATGAGCCACAGAGCTTTGTTGTCCTTCTTCCTGAGTTCTCCGAGGCATTTATTTGCATGTTTGTCATTTCTTGTAAATATAATTGTATTAAACCTGCGGGATTATATTGCTATAAACGACAGACATCTAATTGTATGTAACTATTACATTGAGTATTTCTTTTTGTATTTCTATTAATTGCAGGCTAAGAACTCATGCAACTATGGAGCCTTTCATTGTAGATACTCACAGACAACTGAGTACAATGCATCCTCTGTACAAATTATTGATACCTCATTATTTTAATACAATGCACATCAATCAAGCTACCCGTCAGAACTTAATAAGCATGAGAGGAATTATCGAAAGAAACTATACTTCGCTGAGATGACATCTAACATGTATAAAGAATAAAGATTTAACGAGCAAGGATTACCCATCGATCTTCTTAAAAGGTCAATTTTCAAGTCTTCGAGGAGTAAAACGTTAGTTGCATGATTTTTTCCTCTTCTGCATAATTACTTCTCAGATGGTGCACATCTATAGCTGGTCATTGACATTTCTCTTCTTAGTCCACGTTAAGGTTTCTTCAGCTACTTCTGAATGGTGTCCGAGTTCTGACGGGAACCGTTTTAGTCTTTCGTGTTTGCCTGGGGTCGGACAAGAACCCTTTCTGTCCAATCCTGCCAGGAAGACATCCATGGGAGATAGAGTCTAGGTCTTTTTCCTGGAATCTGGACGCAACTTGTTTTTTGGCCAGATTCTTGTAAAACATCAAATTTTCATTAATATTTATGAGAAGTTTCTATAGTGTTCAAGGTTCATGTATTCTGAGTTCATCTCCCCTTCAATATGTTTCTGGCTGTGGCTTCGTCTATGCTGTAGGTTCTCAATAAATCAATCACTGTCATCGTGGTCCTCCCTTTACGGTTGTCTTGATGTCACATGGTTTTCGCTTGGAATCTTGCAAGTCTGTTGGAGTGTAAGGATAGTTGTGATAATATACTCTACAATATGTGTTAGGATGGAGATTTTTCTAATGTCAATATGTGGCGTTTTCTATGTTGTAAGATATATAGGTTTGGCTTCATTTGTTTTAAAAAAAAAATTATTAGTTTTATTTAAAAATGTTTAGAAATTTGAAAGGATAATAGATATTAGTAGTCTAGATTGCATAGTCTAAAAAGATTCTAGATTTTTCAAGTGATTAAATCCATCTATGCATTATAAACAAAGGAAAATGACAATTTAACCAACCAACCATTAGAATAATATAAAAAATAAAATATCTAATAAATAAAGTTTAGTACATAGATTATTTTGTTTTATTTTATTTTAATGTAAAATGTTATTTTACATAAAATATTCAAAATCCATTTACCTAAATATATACTAATAATTAAAATTACTGGAATTGGCATGATCCCAGGCCTTCTAGTGAGAGAGTCATTTACCTAAATATATACTAATAATTAAAATTATTGGAATTGGCATGATCCAAGGCCTTCTAGTGAGAGAGTCTTGGTTGAGCCTGCTCTCATACTAATTTAACAAAACAATATGCACATAACAATTTTATATATTTTATTAATTAATTAATTATATTTTTATAGAGAAAGTTTTCCTCAACAACACAACAAACTCATGAGGAAATCTCTCAACTACATCCACATAAATAGGATTTGATAGTTGGAAAAGATTTCTCACAACTAACTAGATCTAACAAAACCAATTTTTATAAGCATTGATTCTAACACTAAATCGAATCCATTAATACATTCAAAACTACAATTCAAACAAAAAAAAAATGACAATTCAACCAACAATTAAAATAGCATGAAAAATAAAATATCTTTATTTTAGTGTAAAGTATTATTTTACCTAAAATAATATGTGTTAGAATGTGGCTTTTTCTATGTTGTAAGTATATGGGGCTCCCATCAATCATGAAAACTTGTTTTATTTTAAGTTTTATTTTAATATTTCAAGTAAAATCTTGCAAAATATGAAAGTTTCATTGACGTTTAGCAAGTTTGTCTGGTTTATAAGGTTTATCTTCTAAGTCCATCTCGTTTTGGCTTTTTATATTTTGTAAGTATATGGGCCTCCCATCAATTACGATAACTTGTTTTATTTTAATGTAAAATGTTCTTCACCTAAAATCATTTTAATGTAAAAGTGTTTTTCACCTAATATCCTTGTGAAATATTAAAGTTTCTTGTACATTTAGCAAATATGTCTGGTATTTTATGTTTTACGTTTTCCATGTGTCAGACTATGGCTTCATATATTGGCCTCCCATAAATCACTGTTTGATGTTACATGACTTAACATGTGTTTTGACCGGAAATCTTGAAAACCATTAAAGTTCTTCTATAACAGATAGCAAGTCTATTTGATGGTTAAGGTTTGTCGTCTAGGTCTATCTCTGGAGTCTGTATGGGGCTGTGGCTTATTCTATGTTACATGTGCATTTTTCATATTTTCGTTAAGCAAGGGATTTGCTTTTTCTATGTGCATTTTTCATATTTAGGTTAAGCAAGGTATTTGGTTTTTTTATTTGCTTTTGTGTTATGATGGGTTTTTAAAAGTGTTTAGTTTATTTATGTTTTTAATTAAATTTGGATAATGATTAGTCTTTTTTCCAATAGGAAATTTTTTCATTTATATATTATATATAAAGTTGTGCTCTCAAAAATATAGCTCATAAACAATACAATCACTTTTATGTAGAGAAGATTATGATAAAAATTTCTCCATTGGTAGTCTTTCAACCAGCATGAAGGGAAAGTTCATAAGTGAAAGCAGTACAACGTTTCAAGTCAAAAGAGAGTTAGAGGATCTCCAAGTGGAGCATCTTGAATATGAGGAATATTTCTTGTGGCTGCAATCAGTAATCAAAATCCAGCTTTCATTGCAAGAAATTCTGTTGAGGATATTGGATTGAATGTTGATCTTAGAGAAGGGATAGAGTTAGAGGTGACCCCTCATGTCCATCTATCCAGAGGCTATATGAGATGTGTCCCACTCTTTTCCGAAGCACTTCCTTTGAGAGATAATCGACATATTTGTTGTGTTCTTGATGTGTATGGATATAGCTAAGCTTTTTGAAAGTGAGTTGTAAATTCCTAATTCTGTCTTTCCAAGTGAGAAGAGAGACAACTTGTAGATCACCTCTATTGCTCAGCCATTCTATAACAATGTTGGAGTTCCCGACAACTTGGAGGATATCTATATGGAGTCTAGAGGCCAGAAAAAGTGTGGCTCAGCCACCTAAGAGTTCTTCCCTAGTATTGGTGCTTGGGCCACAGTTGTAAGTCCATTTATATAAAGTGTTCTAATAAAGTTTTATTAGACTGCCAACTCCACTCTGAGTGTCGTTTCCAGAGGCTGCCCCATCAAACCATCCTATAGGGATGTCTTCAAGTGCTGGTTTTTGTTTGATGTGGAGAAGCCTTGGTTTGTTTGTGTGTGTGTCGATCCAGGTGAAATACAGGCCAAGTGCTTTGTGTGTTGCTGCGTTTGTCGAAGGAAAGGCATTTTCAAATATAGCTAAGTTTCTTTCTAGCTAGACTGTCCAACAAACGTAAGGAGGAAGATATATATGTTTTTTCTCTAAACGAGTCCATGAATCAAAACATGCCGCAAGTGTAATTTTGTCCCAAGAAGTGTGAATTTTAAGTGCCAATGCTGTAATTTTCCAGATCTTCTTGAAGAAGGCGCACTTGGTGAGTAAGTGATTGATCGATTCTGAATCAGATTTTCACAATGAGAAATAGCTTGGACCCGTCCAACCCTTTTTTATGAGGTTATCCCATGTGTTTGTTTTATTTTCAATGAGCTGCCAGGTAACAAATTTGATTTTTGGCGGAATGTTCCAAGCCCAGAAACCATGTTTCGAGCCTCTAAGATTTGTGGTCCAATGCATATTTGAGATTGTTGCATAGACATTTTGAGCTGTGAGAAAACCTGAATGATCACCCCACGTCCAGTGTGGATGGTATTCCATGGGAGTTAGATGAATGTCTAGTTGTGTGAGAGCTAGACAAAAGTTTTCCCAGTCATGAGCAGCGTCATTTGAGAGGCCAAGAGAGATGTTAGTGATCCAACTGTCAGGATGTGCGTCTGATCTGCAGGAGGCACGAATTTGTGAGAGAAATGAGATGTGTTTTGTGTTTATGTGCCTTATAAGTTGTGGGGAGAGCCTGACAGAAGCATTCATCCCCAGAATGTAGTCATGATCGAGATTAGTTGTCTCTTGAGCCAGGACACCAGCAGAGCCAGGTAGTGATCAAACTTTTAGCTTTTAGGAAATTTTTCCAGAAGAAAGATGTCGATCTGGGAATGCCAGTCTCCACAGAGAACCAACTCTTAACTGAGTAGTGAAAGAGATATTTGTCGAGGATTATTGTGTGCCATATACCTGGTTTTATGAGAATGGGCCACAAAGTACTAGCATCAAGTGCTTGGCTAAAGAAAAGAGGATTTTGAATCCCCCAACCTTCTTTATTCTTTGGATTGGCCAGGGGTTGCCAACTACAAAAATGTTGACGAGTGTGAATGGAGCATCCAGACCAAAGAAATTTGAACATCATCTTGTGGAGCATTGTAAGGAAAGAGGTAGGTATGGCGGCCAGGGCCATCCAGTACACTGCCTGCCCTTCAAGAACAACTTTGAGTAGTGTGAAACATCCTCCAAGTGAGAGCCACCTCGTGCTCCAATGTCCAAGTCTTTTTTCCACTTTGATGAGAAACTAATTCCAATCAGACGGCATGCAAGTGTTTGGTTTTAGGAAATAGCCCAGATATTTTAAGCCAGAGGAGAGTGGTAAAAACATGTGGCAGAAAATACCTTTTATTTGGTCCAAATAAGGGCAAGAAATATTTTCAAAGTGGAAGGAATATTTGTTCCAATTTATTGTCAAGTCTGTGGCACTACAGAATATGTTTAATATATCCTTGATTTATGTCCATTCCTATAGTGTTCCCTTGGTCAAGATGAGTATGGAATCTGCAAAAAGGAGGTGAAGGATCTTGTTTGTCGTGGACACCAAGAGTCCAATGATCTTTCCTTCATATTGGGTTGATTTGAGAAGAAGGCTCAAAGATTCCATTGCTAGTATGAAGAGTAATGGTGAGAGGGGACAACCCTATCTCAAGCCTCTGCCCATGTGGAAGAAAGTGGAGGCTTCTCAATTGACTAGAATGGAGAGATTATCACTTATAATGCAGCTCATAATCCATTTTATCGTTTGTGGGTTGAACCCTATCTGTGTGAGGATTAATCTAATGAAATCCCAGTCGATGCAGTCGAAGGACTTTTTAAGGTCCAATTTGAGGATGAGAGCTTTGGATTTTTTTGATTTTATACTATGAAGGAATTCCTGGGTTGTGCCTATGGCATCTATAATTTGGCAGCCTTTTAAAACCCCCAGGTGCTCCTGTGAGAGAAAGCATGAGAGAATGGGCTTGATTATGATGGCTATGATTTTTGAGATGAGTTTGTAGAAAAGGTTACAAAGGGCTATAGGTTTGTAGTCTCCAAAGGAGGATGATGCATCAGCTTTGGGGATGAGAGTAAGAAATGTTGAGTTTAATGCGCCAGTGACTTTCCCATGAATCCTTATGTTCTCCAAAAGTGCTAGGAGGTTTGGGCCAATCAAGTCAAAGAAGTGTAAGTAAAATTCTACCGTCCAACCATCCGGGCCTGGACTCTTGTCTTTACAGAAAGATTTTAGGGCCAAAAGGATTTCCTGTAGTGAGCATGGGTTGTCCATGGAAATAATGATAACCTCCAAGACTGAGTGAGAAAAAAGGATGGCCATCGAGACTCCGATTTGTAGATTTTCATTGAGATTATGGTCAAAAAATGGTTTGAAGTAATTGATAGTTGCAGACTTTAAAGCATTATGTCCTCTGTGGAGTGTTCCAGCCTCATCCAAAATTTCCAAAATGTGTTTCTGGTTCCTGCGAGAACTGACTATTTTATGGAAGTATTTGGTATTGTGGTTGCCACATTTAATCCAAGTAGATCTGCTTCGTTGCCTCCATGTGAACTCATTTTTTAAAAGTAGTGCATTTAATTCCAATTCAATATTTTTAATGGCAAGCTTGTCATCATCGGAAATTCATGTGCTAGCTTCAAGTAAAATGTCGTCCCTGATGGCAGAGTCAAGCTCCAGAAGATGGCGAGAATTATGTTGGTGAAGTGCAGCAACCCAAGGTTTAATTCAGGCTTTAAGATAATGGAGTTTCCAAGAAAAACAATTTTGTATACACTGCTCGGTATGAAAATTTGTGTCTTGTTATCGCTCAGTTTGTAGCTTAGGTCTTAAGGCTATAGGATAAGGGTCAAAATGGCGTAACAGAGACCTACCCCACCTAATGTCACCACAATGGGGAGGTCCTTTCTATTTAGGGTGGCTAAGCCCAAGGGAGACGTCCCTAGCAATCTAGGGTTTTGAAAGGAAAAGGCTCAAAGGATTAAGGCTAGTTTCCCCTTCACAGATTACCGCCCAGAAGATAGTCAAATGAAGAACAACCACAGGGAAGGCACCTGCTTGTGAGACAAGACAACAATGAAACTAATACTGCAATATTGGTTAGTACTTCATAGATCAATGACTATCAAAGTTTTAATGTATATGAACATATATAATAGTAAATATTGACGAAGTCAATGTTTGCAATAATGACAATGGCATATAATGTTACTTGTCAATAAACACTGGAATACTATAGCATCTAATTAAATCTATGCATTAAATGTTATTAATTGCTCATATATAAGAAGTTTGCTGCGTCAATATCCTAAGGATGACGTCAGCTTCTTTTAGGGTTAGTTTAATAGACAAAGAAAGCCAACGTTTTGAAAATTAGCCACTGAAAATTACCAATATATCAATGTCTATCACCGGATGACTAAGCCACAGTATTTTCTTTCAACAAAAGCTCAATAAAGGCATGACGTCATCATTTATTGCTAGGTTAGAAGACGTTAGGGTTAGTTAGGTTTTACAATTTGAGAGTTTTGAAAGATTGTTTTTTCACAACAAGCTCAACGTTGGAGAGAAAACCAGTGCCTTAGGGTATTATGGAGTCAAAAGTAAGGGAAAAATCTCAGGAGGATCAAAATTTAAAGACTAGAAGGTTAGGTTCTATGGTGCTGCAATGGTAGGGCCCTAGAATCAAAACCCTAAGGGAAGGAGGCTCATTCCGATGTTGCTTAAGCAAGGCCTCATGCTCCTTCCTCTTTCTTTAAATACTCTTGGCAAAACGGCTAGCTTTAAAGTACAAGTCTAAGGGAGAAAAGTGTTGCGGGAGCAAGGCTCCTCAAACCCTAGAAGGTTAAAACCCTAGGTGTAGAATTAACTAGGCCTAGGACGTCTCCTTTATTCAATTTATACTTTAATGCTAACTCAGAAAAAGGATGATTAGTGTAGCAACGGCTAGGCTATATCTTCCTTAATCAATGGCTAAAACATGTTTCTCAAGCATGGGGACATATAGCAAGGACCTACTTGTGTGCTTGCTACCTAGGGTTTCAAGATTAAGTAATATAATAGCAATATAATAGCAAATGTAAGAGATTAAACCTACAAGCATTCATTTAAGAAGTTTTGCATGTAAAATTCACTTACAAATCATGAAGAATGCTCATCAAACCCTAGTTGTAAACCTTCCAATGAGAGAAACACCATAAAATGCCAAAAGAGTCCTCCAACAAGAGTTGAGCCTCACTTCCAAGAGAAAAATACCAAGACAAAAGACTAAAAGTATATCTCTCCCAAGAGAGTGAGTTATGTTATAAAATGAGAGGCAACGTCCTCTATTTATACCAATTCATGACCTTTCAATTAAATTTTAGGTCATTAAAATATCCGACAAGGATGACTACCAATTTTACACTATTTTTACATTAATTGCTAAAAAGATGACATAATATGAGCAAAAGAGGGACGTCAGGCCCTTCTGAGGGAGACGTTGGCCCTTTTTGGGCAAGCATAGCATCCAAAAAACCAAACGTTGTCCCTCCTAGGGCTCCTCTAAGCTGCTACATGTGCCAAATGACCTCAGCACACTGCCACACGCTCCAAACAATGTTTATCTCTCTCAGGTGATGTCCTGTCCATCAAAGGCAAGCGTTCCATCTGCAGTGGGTGATTCCCCCTAAGCCGGGCTCTGCCAAAGTGTCCTGGGTGGAATGTCCTTCTTCCTTCTTATGCAATGGCTCATCACAACGTTGTCCTATCTCTGCCATCTCAACAACCATCTGATGGGCTCTTCAGCCCCATGGAGGTCTGAGCTAATCATATCCCCATGTGTACCGGTCCACTGGTACCTGTCCGTTAGGTACGGTCCTACACATCAAAAACTACGCCCTCCATGGGCGCATCAGTCCTCGGGATCATAGCAATGTCAATAATATTTCATCATTAAATTTATCAAATACATGCATGAAACCCCTATCATATCTTCTAAGAGCTCAAAGACCTTACACATATCTACTATACAAAGTTGAAGAAACAAACAGAATAACCTATTGGGCTAATATCCACAAGAAAAGGAAAGTTTCCACAGAGGATCATTCAAGCCATGTTTATGAGGTGATATGGTCTAGGGACGTCCATTCATAGTAAGACTAGGGGTAGGTGTTGTCCGTGGGTGCTTTTGTAGGAGGTGAGTTGTACCCGTCAT
>JASDQU010242802.1:52923-69265 GCA_032191745.1 Picea mariana
CAGAGTCTAAAATCTGATCTTCTGGCAGGAAATCGTCATAAACAGGTTCACTAACTTTTTGTAAAGTTCCATGGAATAGATGACTGTCACCATTTAAAAATAGATTTACATTTTCAGAGATGGAAGAAATTTGACACTCATATCCAGGAGTGTGTGAAAGTTGTAAATCTGTGTGAGTAGGGGCTGCAACAGACTTGTGCAAGGGCAGACCCTTCTCTTCCTTAGTTAAAGGAGACAGTGGTCTCTGTATTTCCTGAAGGAAACAACAATCATTCCTTTCTATCTCTTTTGCAGGTTGACAGTGATGCCAAATCTCTTCTTCTTGAGTAAGTTCACAAGATCCAGCATCTTTATGAGCCAACTCTTCCTCACACTGGTCATCTTCATCAACTTGATAAAATTCTATTTTTTCTTCCTCCTCCTCAAGAGGACTTGTATCAAAACAATCTTCAAAAAGGATTTCAGCAGAATATATCCTTTTACAATGTTGATGAAAAAATGTGTGAAAACATTTCAATGAAGGAATACTGGAATGGAGTAAATATTTATACCAGAGTCTAGCATCTTTTTCCAATGAAAACATAAACAATTTCATGAGGACATCTTCATGATGTACGTTTAATTCTTCCATGAGCTTGTGGAATTCAAACAAATGTTGACCAGGATTGTCGTCCTCATCTTTTCCAAATTTAGGAAGGATATCCCCCCAAATTTTGATGTTTGGAATAGTGTTTGGAAAGCCATAAACATTTGCAAAGTCCAGAGGAGCAAACCTTGCAACAATTCGAGCAACGAACGAGTTCGACATTTGAGACCAGTGGAGTCGCCAACAAAATCATGTAGAGTCTATGAACCAAGGAGTCACCAAGTGAATGATCACAGCCAATTTAATGCCTATCCCTTGTTCACCATCAAGAGATAGATCTGAACTTTGTCGTGTCCCAGGAAAGATCACTTCGTCCTCCATCCCTGGCAATGGCGCCAGAAAATGTTGTCGCAAGAGTTGATTCTAGGCTATAAAAGAGCCAAGCCTTAGCACATTTTTAAAAGAGATAAATCTTGTTGATTGGTCAGTCATAGGAGGCTTCTAGAACTAGGTTGGAAATAGCCATTCCACTCATTTATAGATCAGAAATGAAAAGGAATGACCTCATTTGTCTAATTCATTTTAAAAAATCATGAGGATGGATAGCAGATAGGGGATGAACAAAAGTGAAAGAAAAAGCCAAGCATCTGGTCTTCCTTTCAATAGAAGAAATAACACTGAAACTTCAAATATCTGAACATAGGTCTTGTCTCACTCATAGAAAGATAGAGGAAAGGATGTGAACAAATAATACTTGTAAATGAGGCAAAACAATTAAGGTGCAAGTGTTGTTCTACTCACGGAAAAATAGAGGAAAAACTGCACATCAAGGGATGCTTCAAATAGCTACAGCAGAGGTAGTACTGAATTGTAACCATTACAAGCTGAAAGAATGAATGTAAGGAAGAGAGCATAGTGATAAAAACTTCAGAAACAATAATACAGAAAGAAAATGGAATTAGACAGTGACAAAGTATAGAATCTCTTAGCTTTCTGTTCTATATTTGCTGAAAAAATACATTACAAAACCCAGCCTCTAAAAAGGCTCCCTGGCTCTCCCCTTTTCTCTGTTACATACAACCATTATTTAAAAGAAAAAATCTAAGAACAAATCTCTTTGCGTTCCAGGAATCCGAAACAGTTTGCCTTCATGGAAAACTGAAACTGCCAGGTGCCTCTGCCAACACTTTGAATCGTTACTAATCATGGATTATTGCTTTGTAATGCTAATACTTGGTTCCTCGTCTGAAACGAATATAGTCCACGGTACATCAACATGTCTCTAGATATTTGAACCTTTACAATCCCTCTTTTACTGTCGAACCAAAACCCAATTGGCAAAACCCTCAGCAGCTTAATGAACTCGTGGTTTTTCCAGGGTATCATATGGAAGGTTTTCCATACAAATCTCTATAAGAATTCTCATGAAAACATCATTTGGCTGTGCACGACAGTGAACTCCTTTAAGTCTGGTCCATGCTTCAAGAAGTGTCTTGTGTTGACGTAGCATCAAATATGCAAGAACAACTGTTGTGCTATGGCTTTTGCCTTCGAAGTAGTGCACAAGAACCTTTCCCCCATTTCTTTCAACCTTTTCTATGAAATCAAATGCATCGTAAAAAATATAGCTAATATTTGCATCATCAACATCAGATATCTCAAAATTTTTATACTCAAAAAGGTCCATATATTGTGCTTCTGACTGGCTGAGCTCATTAGCACAGAGGCATATAACATGAATGATTGAAATACCAAAGCTATTCTTTCCAGAAGGTGTTCCAAGCTCACCTTTAATTCATAACTATCTATGACATTTTGTGAATTACCTCCTTCAAAAAAGCCGATGATGAAATTCATTTCATGGCATAATTTAATCACTTCCATTCCAAGCATTTCATTCCAATGCTCCAATGCCTTGCTTAGCTCACTATCAAGCCTTGCAATCTTGTTCAAGTCCTTCAATTTAACTGTCATGCGCATACTGTGAAATGAACCACCATTTCCTTTTGGATATTTTCCATGACAGTTATCTTGAAAAAATGGTGACATTTCTAAGTTGTCCTTAGAAGGTGATTTTGAGAATGGATTGCCGAGGAGGTCCTGTGAATCTGATCCATTGGTATATGCAAGATCTTGAGGCTCTGAGCTTTGCCCATTTTTCAAGCATTCTTTACCTGCGACAGATGACTGGCAAGAAAGATTGTGAAATGATGAGTACAGGTGACTTGATTCAGTGGCCCCAGCATCTTCTTTCTCATCGTCCCATGGAAGATATTTGCTTATTAATGACAGAAATGTCTTCATCAAAACATCAAATTTATAGTGAAGTTTGAGTATGAATGGTTGCAACCTTTGCATTTCCCTTGATCCACCACGGAAGCTAGCTTGAAACTCATGCACAACTTTCCCTTGGTCAATATCTCCAGAGACAAACTGATCCATAGATTTGACTGCTATTTCTGAAATGTGACAGCCAAGCTTTTCCCATGATATCTCATGTAGCAACTCTGTAGAAAGTTGTGAACTATTTAGCAACAGCTCGACTAGTTTTGGATACTGTGAAATATCAGACAACCTTTTGCCAGTAGGAGGACATCTTGGAACACCAGAATCCATTGCCACAATATGAAAATCACTAGCACGGTTATTTCGATCTTCAATGGGAAGGAAAAATCCTTTTGAAGTAGTCTATCATAGTCATTCATATTTTCTCCCTGCAGAGACCCCTCGGAATAACATCACCATTGTGATTGTTTGTTGTCTTCCTCAACAAAAACGAAGTCCGCGACAACATCTCGCCCTCCACGTTCGAGACCTGTTTGCCTGTACCTCCAAATTGTGTGCCATTACTGACAGTCACGAGGTAAATGGTAATGCCCTCATTTACCATAGAATGGTAACGCCCACATGTTTTCACCATCACTGACGATCACCAGGTAAATGGTAACGCCCTCATTAAAAGATTCCATTTTTGTCGGTGCAACGAGCATTACAATCACTGCTGTATGACGAGAATACTATGCAGCATCAATTTTTTAAGGTTACGTAGTTTGGACAACCACTCCAGAGTAACGCTCAGGTTGTTGTTTTCTAAATATAGTCGCTCTGGTGAAATTTGGCAATTTTATAATCTTCAACTGCCTCAACTGTAGAGGTGCCCGAAAATTATGCTCTACATATACTGCAATAAATCCATGAATGTCGTTTCTTCCAAAGAACTTATCCGAAGAGTGATATTCTGTTTCTTCGATTCCCTCATGCCTTTGGAGAAAAGTTCGTAAAAGAATGCACTCTTTTGCACCAATATTGTTGAGTTAACATGTAGACTCTTGACTCTTGCACCAATATTCGAGCAATCCATAGTCGTAGAAGAACCAACATGGCTACTTGCAGTCTGCATAGAATGTTTTCAATCCGTTATCGAATCTAGCATGTCGTCGTTGAACCCTTCTCCTTGGGAATCTGGGAGGACGTGTATTCGCAGCACGCGGTCTGAAAAATTACTGTCATTGAAGGCAAAGGAGAAGTCTGGTGCTTCCTTGGCAAAAATTGTAAACGCACTTTCTTCAAATGGTTGAAATATGGAATGAACCACCAAACTTCCAAATACTACTAAAACATATTTGACATCCAAAGACTCAAAAATTTCCCATGCCTGTCTCTTCGGAGATGACGTAGTTGTACCAACAGTTGCAATATGTGTATTGTTCCATGTATTGTTTGTCAAATATCACAGTTCTATTAGCCATTGCAGTTTTTTGGTAGCCATAGTCCCACGATGATGCAACCCTGTCATTCTCATCAGTATCATGGCTTAGCCATGCACATGCTTCTCAAAAATCATCAAAAACACGAACTCCTTTAGGTGTATGAGAAGAAAGCACAATCGATGGAGTTGAATATGCTTCTGCTGCATCCCAGACACAATGAATCACATAAAAGCTTCCTAATACAATAAGTAGCAAAATACCAACAGAAGATGCTTCTAAAGGAAGAATCAAGGACCGCTTCTTGTGTTCCTTCTTATCCGAAATATTTTCCACATTCTCCTTTTCTTTTTTTTTCACATGCAGGTTCTCCCAAGGTTCACAGCTTTGAAAACAACAGGACCCTTTTCTGGTCCAAATAAAAGACTTCCAACGATCTTTACACTCTTGTCTACATGCATACGATGAGCCATGAACTTCAACAACTGTGTCTGTGCAGTGAGCCCCTCTGGAGAGTCCTCCTTCGATTTATTTTATTTTTGCCACATGTAAAGAAGATCTGCATCTCATTGATTAATTACCTTGGCTTCCGTCTTTTCTAAGAATGGCGAGTTCTCAAGGACCAAACTAGCATTAGAATTGGCAGAGTCAAATCCCATATATAGATACAATTCCTCTTGGTTGATAGTGATGTTGCCATATTGCATAACATGAGAGCCAGACCTGTACGTATTATGGTTGGAGGTTCTGAGCTTCACCAGGTCATATCGTTGCAATCAGGTTTCCTCTTTCAAGTTTTTGATTTCACTGTCTTCCATCCATGCACACTATAAATACCCCCGAGACAGGTGTCATACTCTAGAGGAGGGGGGGGGTCCATTCCAGGACAATATGTTCCCCAGCTGTTTTCCCCAGCATTTGACGCTGTTGTAACATATATATTCAGGTCTGTTGGCAATGGACCTTCAAAAATACTTCCACTTTCACATGCTTTCAACATATATTACCATTTCTCTATAAGAACCAACATCATGCTTCTTCTTTATGACTTGTACAAAATCATTTGGATAAAGATAAGGTGGAAGAGGCATTTCTACTGTTGGTATCTTTTTGCCTGGAACAACTTTTAGAGTATCATTCCTCTGAATCAGTTCACTACTGATCTCGCGTTCGGCTCTGATTTTTCCATCATCATCCAATGTGAGCAAGGTTGTTGTGTCTAGAGCAATTTTATCATATTTGTGATGGCTTCTGAAGTCTTGCCATTGGCTAAAACTTTCAGCAACTTCCCGCTTAACTTCTTTGCTTCTGCTTTGTTCTCTCATGCCTGAACCAATCTGTCCATATGCAAGAAACGTAGCCTTGGGAAGTGCAGTCAATTTTTTGATATCTGTTACAACACCATCCAAACAAAGAAAACACCCGGAATTCATTATTTTATGCCAGTTCCTATTCCAATAAAAATATAAAGAATATTCGGTCCTCATTAAATCCTATGCACCACATAATATTTTTTTAAATAAAAACTCAAAATTCTGAAACCCCAATTCTGATATAGGGACACCTACAAGATTAAATATAATCCAACAAGATTTACCATGTTCATGTTCAATCAGAGGTAAGAATTCACAAATAGAGTATGCACACACACAATAATGGAGCTCTTGATATCTTCATCACATTCACATAGAAAATTGAAATCAAAATACATGAGATGAGATTTTTCTCTAGAATTCTCCATCCTTCACCTACCGAATAAATGCAACTTCACCTATCTTATTTAGGAAATTAATATGCCTATCCATCTATTTGTTTTAGTCAAACAAGTAATGATGGAGAAATTACATCATTCAACACTCCCCCTTAATTTTGACCATTACAAACATCAGCACAAACAATGCCTAAGTGTTGTCTCTGAAATTCATATGTATTTCTTCCCAATGGTTTGGTGAAGATATCTACTAATTGTTCTTTTGAACCACAAAAATGTAGTATGATGTTACTATTGTTGACAATCTCCCGGATGAAATGATAGTGAGTGTCAATGTGTTTACTCTTGCAGGAAAACACATGATTCTTAGATAGTGAAATTGTTGAACTATTGTCACAATATATGGGAGTTGGATCATTCTCTTCATGTGCAAGATCGCTAAGAATGTTGGACAATTGAGAGGGGGGGGGGTGCTGAATCCGTTGTTAGCGTGCTTAAACAATTATGCTTCTTTTAAAAACTTTACAAGGCACTCAATGATGATGAAAATAATGCAAGGAAATAAAAGTTGACACATTCAACATCAGTAAAATATATGAGAAACACAGAGACAAATATTTCCCGAGAAAACCCATACAGGGTAAAAACCTCTTTTTCATTATATGATAAGTAATAGTTACATTCTTTACATTATCATAAATATGAGCACTAACTCATAATGAGGCTACAACCTCAGTTTTGCAAGATGATACTTGCTGAGAGCACCAACTCTCTGTTTTCTCTAGCACCCACTAGAAGGAAGCACCAACTCTCTGATTTCTCTAGCACCAACTAGAAGGAAGCACCAACTCCCTGTGTTCAAGCACCCACTTGAACCTCCAAGGACACCAGTCCTCCCTAGCGCCTCCCAACCACCCTGAATTATAAATTCTTTGTTACTAAAACTTATTACAACGATATAAAATTATTCAATGGCTTACCACCCTTGTCGTTGTTCTGTTACACTACTTTGCCCTGTCTGCATCAGTGTCTTCTTCACACCCCTAGCACTTTTTGTTCTTCTTCCTTTTATGCTCTATGCACCATATCCCTTCAATGCACCATTCCTCGACTGTGCATTTATGCTCCTATGCTCTGCCTCCTTGTACACCCCTGAATTCTCCTACACAGCGACAACCCTTATCTCTTCTTTGTTCAACATTCTTATAGTCTCTGTTGTCTTTGTGCATGCAATATTCACAATGCCTCTGCATGCTCACTCCACACCAAATTCCTCCACAACTCGAGTGCTCTGTCTGATCATCATCGTGACTCTTCAACTTCTCTGGTCGTTTTCCACTCGTTCAACATCACTATATGTTATACTAAGATTCCTCAGCCTCTCTTGTAGTTTGAGACTCTTTGTCTTCTCTATGATAGTCGAGCTCACCTTCTCTGTTTCAGTTATAGGCCTCAATGCTCATCCAGCTGTCAATCGCCTCCATGAAAATCTTCATTCCTCTTGAAGATTTCCAGAGACTCTTCACTTCCTCTGTCAATCACCCCAAAGTGTCTTCAAGTCCTCTAGCAGAAACCATCAGTGGTTTCTGGAAGTTACATTGTGTCGTGCTACAGTAGCCCTCCGATCTTGTTCAAATTCACCTGCACCGTTGGATTGGTTCCATGATATCTTGCATTCATTTCGTAATTTCAACATTTGACAATTTGACATTCGTGTGAACATGTGTCTCGACACTCCCAGTCGCGATCCCGAAAAGGAGCTTGGTTGCTCTAGCTCTTTCCTCCATCTCTCGCTGATGTGACCAAGGGCTGTGATCACAGCCTTATGCATAAAGCGCTTTCGCAATTTCTCATTTCTTGAATCTGGAGATGAGGCATATCGACTCTCCAATTCACCATCCCTGAAACCCCGAAATGGCGTGGGATCAACGGTCCCGATCAACACTTGATATGATGGCTCAGATCATTTCACGATTTTGCATTTTGCGATTTCGACATTCTTGATGTTCAGTGTTCTTGTCACTTCAAAGTTTCGATCCATGAAACTCTAAAATGGATTTAGATCAACGATCCAGATCACATCTTGATCTGATGACTGTGATTAAATTGCAATTTTGTATATCGCGATTTTGGGATTCCTGTGGTTAATATTCTTTGACATCTCCAACTCTCAATCCGTGAAACTACGAAATAGAGTGGGATCAACGATCTAGATCAAACCTTGATCTGACGGCTCAGATCGTTTCGCGATTTTGCATATCGCGATTTCAACATTCCTGTGGTTAATATTCTTTGACATCTCCAACTCTCGATCCGCATAACTCTGAAATGGAGTGTTTGACATGCTCTGATCTTCTACCACGCGTCCCTCTTGGATCAACGGTCAAGATTTTATCAAGACTTTGCAACTCCACGAGCCTTTGTTGAGCCTGATCAATGGTCCATATTTGGCCTCGATCTAACGGTTGAGATTATTTCACGATATCGCATATCGCGAGTTCGAGAGGTGAAAGGCTAGAGCATTTCATACTTTTGATTTTCCAGACAGCAAAATGATGATCTTTGTCCACGTGTCCTTCCCGAAGATGGACGGTCCTCCTGCTTTCGGGATTTTGTAAGCCCACTTCTCCTAGCACTTTAAAGAACGTGCAAGCTCTCCTGGATCCAATGGTGGTCGGACTCTGCGCTCAGATATAACGCCCGAGATCTATCCTCTATATTTGCGCACTCCTCTTGTCTACATTGAGATCTGACAGCCATCGGAAATTCTGAATTGTTGATCCAACAATCACTATTGCTGCTCCTCCCCATTATCACTACATTGTTGATCATGCGCCTGTAGTCAAGCCATCATCGGTGTTGTACTTGCCATCAATGACAAGAATACGCTGCCTGTAAAACATGCCAACAAAGGATCCTTCTCAACCACACTGCATGACAAGTTGTTAAAGTTCCTTCCACATACTCTTCTTCTGCTAAATAATTTGTGACGATAGACTATTTCTTTGAAGCCCATGAAATTAAACCTGTACGCAACATAAATGCATACCTTGAAGTACTTTTCCAATCATCAATGCTACTTGCAAAATCACTATCTGTATATCCAACAAGTAAATCATCTTCTGAATTGGAATACCAAATTCCATAATTTGTTGTACCTTCAATATACCTCTGAATTCTTTTTCCAACTTTCCAATGAGAGATTTTGGGATATTCCATAAATCTTGAAATTAAGCTCACTACATACATAATATTTGATGTGGTAGTTGTAAGGTACATGAGGCTACCTACAAGCATGTTATACAAAGTATAATCAATTTATGTTCCTTCATCTTGTTTACTTAATTTGGTACCTGTTGCAATTGGTGTATATGTTGGCTTTCATTTGTTCATTTTGAACATTTTCAAAATATCTGTGGCATATTTTTGCTGATAGATAAAAATTCCCTTTTCATATTGCTCAACTTCAATTCTCAGAAAATATTTCATAAGAATGAGATCAATCATATCAAATTCACTTTGCATGGTTTCTTTGAATTCATTCAATAACAAATTTCTTGTATAAATCATGTCATCAACATAGAGACAATCTATCAAAACATTACCTTTCTTATCTTTTTTGGTGTAAAGGGGGGGTTCATTGTTGCTCCTGTTGAACCCAGTGTTGAGAAAATATGAATCAATGTGATTGTACCAAGCTATTCGAGCTTACTTCAAACCGTATTGTGTTCTCTTCAATCTGTACACTTTGTACTCTTTACCTTTATTCTGAAATCCTGGTAGATGCTCCACATAAACTTCTTCCTATAAAATGTCATTTAAAAATGTTGATTTAACATCCATTTGATAGACTAGCCATTTTTTTTGAGCTACAATTGCCAAAAGTTCTCTAACAGTTTCCAAACGTGCTACTGGAGAAAATGTTTCTCCATAGTCAATACATGGTTGTTGAGCAAACCCATTTTCTACAAGTCTTAACTTTTTCTCTTCTTTTTTTCCTTTCTTATTGAATTTTGTCATATAGACCCATTTAACTCCAATGTTGGTTTTACATGTAGGGAGATCCACAAGATACCATGTGTAATTTCTTTTGATTGCTTCAATTTGTTCATTCATTGTATGAACCCATTTTTTTTCTTTGATTGCTTCTTCAAAGTATACTATTTGATAGGATAACATAGAAAAGTGTGTGTTGATCCACATCATCATTCTGCTCATAAATTTCTCTCAATCTTCTTGTTTTATGGTTCCTCAAATTTATTGTAGTGGGATCTAAATCATTGCTAGAAGAAGAAGTTGAACTATGTTATGTTTGTTCTCCTTGGCCTTGTACTTGCAATCTTGGAAGTCTTGGTGGAGAAGCTTGTTGTCATGTATCTTCCACCTGCTTATCTTCCTGTATAGAAAGAATTTGATCTACAAGTATTTCACTTGTTTGTTTATCCCAAGATTTATCTTCTTAGAATTTCACATCTCTGCTTACTATCAATTTCTTGGTAATAGGATTATACATCTTATATGCTTTAGACTGTTCAATATATCCAACAAATATGCATTTTTCACTTCTATCATCAAGCTTTCTCCTCATCTCTTCAGGAATATGAGCATAATCCACACAGCCAAAAACTTTAAAATGATAAACACTTGATTTCATACCACTCCATGCTTCTTGAGGGACTTGATTTATCAAATTGTTTATTGCTGATAAATTCAAAATATAAACTGAGCATGCCACTGTTTCACCTCAGTATTCGTTTGACAAATTATTAGCCTTCAACATACTTCTGTCCATATTAATTATTGTCTGATTCTTCATTTCAACTACTCCATTTTGTTTTGGAGTGTATATTGTGGTAAATTGACTCTTGATCCCATGTGGTCTACAATATGATGCAAATTCTTTTGAGTCATATTCACCTCCTCGATCCGATATGAGTACTTTGATGTATTCACCACTCTGTTTATCTGTCAAATATTTAAGTTCTCTAAATTTTTCAGATGTCTCTGATTTTTGCTTGAGAAAATAAACCCAACATTTCCTGCTAAAATCATCAATAAATGTTAGAAAATAAAAGTTGTCTCTTATTGAGTGAGTTTGAATTGGACCACAAAGGTTTGTATGCACTAGATCAAGATGTTATTTTTCTCTGTAGGAAGAATTAGGAAAACTAGCCCTTTGGTCTTTGGCCAAAATACAACTCTCAAAGGAGTTTTTCTATTCATTTATGATGGACAGACCTATGACCATAGATTTCTTTTGTAAAAGATTGAGACTGCTAAATGGTAAATGACCATATCTAAGATGCCACAACCAAGTCTCATCTGAGCTTGATACATTTTGGGCATATCACTGTGACAAATTTACATTTTTCAATATCAAAGAAAACATTCTATTTTTGGTCATTTATACTATAGCTATGATTTTGTTACTGGTTGGTTTGTCCATGATTGCACACTTGGAACCTTCAAAAATGACTCTATAACCATGTTCATTCATCCGTCCTACATTCATCAGATTATGTCTAACACCAGATACATAATAAACATCATGAATATCCTTCTTTTCATCTTGCTTGGTCAATACATAAATTGCACCCTTGCCTAAAAATTTCCTATGATAATCATCTCCCAATTTAATTTGTGATGTGACAGAGCTATCTAAACTAGAAAACAAATATTTATTACATGTCATATGATTGTTGCAACCTATGTCCAGTAACCATAGATCATGAATGTTGTTTTCTTCTTATGTGNTGATTCAGATGTTTCTTCTTTAGTGTTGGTACTATTTGTTCTGCCCCTATTCAGACCTGCTTGCTTCTTTCTGCATTCACCTTCGTAGTGACCAAATTTCTTGCAGTAATAGCACTAAATCGATGCTCTCCCCCTTTGGTTTTGAGAGTGCCTATGTTCTAACTATTCACTTTGTACTGAACATTTTAAAGTTGACCTCTCTCCTCCTTGAGAGCATCCTCTGCCCCGTCTTCCTTTTCTTCTATTGGAGGTCTGAGACTGAAATGCACTATTTCAACTGAACCTACTTTCATGGGTTAACAAAGATCCCATGAGTTCTTAAACTGTGAGTGTTGACATGTATTTTGACTCTTCTATGGAAACCACAATCATATTAAACTTATTAGGAAGGCTACAAAGTACCTTCTCAACGAATTTCTTCTCTTGAATGTCTTTTCCATGTGTACGCAGCTGATTCACAATGCTCGTGACATGGGTCATAAAATGATCCATAGAGTTAGAATGCTTCATTTGAAGAGTCTCAAAATTCTTCCTGGATTTCTGCAACTTGGCCTTTTTAACTTTATCTGTGCCTTGATATGCAATTTTGAGAATATCCCATACATTTTTGGCATGATCTGGTACTTTGACTTTGGGGAAAATTTATTCCTCTAACCCTTGATGAATGAGCCATAGAGCTTTGTTGTCCTTCTTCCTGAGTTCTCAAAGCACATTTATTTGCATGTTCGTCATTTCTTGTAGATATAATTGTATTAAACCTGCTAGATTATATTGCTATAAACGACGAACATCTAATTGTATGGAACTATTACATTGAGTATTTCTTGCAGGCTGAGAACTCATGCAACTATGGAGCCTTTCATTGTAGATACTCACAGACAACTGAGTACAATGCATCCTCTATACAAATTATTGATACCTCATTATTTTAATACAATGCACATCAATCAAACTACCAGTCAAAACTTAATAAACGTGAGAGGAATTATCGAAAGAAACTATACTTCGCCGAGATGAAATCTAAGATGTATAAAGAATAAAGATTTAACGAGAAAGGATTACCCATCGATCTTCTTAAAAGGTCAGTTTTCAAGTCTTCGAGGAGTAAAATGTTAATTGCATGATTTTTTCCTCTTCTGCGTAATTATTTCTCAGATGGTGCACATGTATAGCTGGTCATTGACATTTCTCTTCTCATTCCACGTTAAGGTTTCTTCGGCTGCTTCTGAATGGTGTCTGGGTTCTGACGGGAACCCTTTTAGTCTTTCGTGTTTGCTAGGGGTCGGACAGGAACCCTTTCTGTCCAATCCTGCCAGGAAGACATCCATGGGAGATAGAGTCCAGGTCTTTTTCCTGAAATCTGGATGCAACTTGTTTTTTTGCCAGATTCTTGTAAAACATCAAATTTTCATTAACATTTATGAGAAATTTCTCTAGTGTTCAAGGTTCATGTATTCTGAGTTCATCTCCTATTCAATATGTTTCTGGATGTGGCTTCATCTATGATGTACGTCCTCGATAATGCAATCACTGTCATCGTGGTCCTCCCTTTATGGTTGTCTTGATGTCACATGGTTTTTGGCTTGGAATCTTACAAGTCTGTTGGAGTGTAAGGATAGCTGTGATAATTTCTTCTACAATATGTATCTTCTCTACAATATGTGTCAGGGTATGTGGCAATTTTTCTAATGTCAGTATGTGGCGTTTTCTATGTTATAAGATATATAGGTTTGGCCTCATTTGTTTAAATTTTTTTTTTTTATTAATTTTATTTAGAAATGATCAGAAATTTGAAAAATGATAGATATTAGTTGTTGAAATTGTATAGTCTAAGAAGATTCTAGATTTTTCAAGCAACTAAATTCATCTCTGTATTATAAATAAAGGAAAATGAGAATTTAACCAACCATTAGAATAATATAAAAAATAAAATATCTAATAAATAAAGTTTAGTACATAGATTACTCTTTTTATTTTAATGTAAAGTGTTATTTTATATAAAATATTCAAAATCCATTTACCTAAATATATACTAATAATTAAAATTACTGGAATTGGCATGATCCCAGGCCCTCTAGTGAGAGAGTCATTTACCTAAATATATACTAATAATTAAAATTACTGGAATGGGCATAATCTAGTGAGAGAGTCGTGGTTGAACCTGTTCTGATACTAACTTAACAAAACAATATGCACACAACAATTTTATATATTTAATTAATTAATTAAACATATTTTTATAGAGGAAGTTCTCCTCAACAACACAATAAACTTATTAGGAAATCTTTCTATTACATCTACATAAATAGGATTTGATAGTTGGAAAATATTTTTCACAATTAACTAGATCTAACACATGTAAACCAATTTTTATAAGCATTGATTTTAACACTAAATCCAATCCATTGATATATTCAAAACTATAATTCAAAAAAAGAAAAATGACAATTCAACCAACAATTAAAATAGCATGAAAAATAAAATATCTTTATATTAGTGTAAAGTATTATTTTACCTAAAATAGTATGTGTCAGACTGTGGATTTTTCTATGTTGTAAGTATATGGGGCTCCCATCAATCATGAAAACTTGTTTTATTTTAATATTTCAAGTAAAATCTTGCAAAATATTAAAGTTTCACTGACGTTTAGCAAGTTTGTCTGGTGTATAAGGTTTACCTTCTAAGTCCATTTCACTGTGGCTTCTTATATTTTGTAAATATATGAGCCTCCCATCAATTACGATAACTTGTTTTATTTTAATGTAAAGTGTTCTTCACCTAAAATCGTTTTAATGTAAAAGTGTTTTTCACCTAATATCCTTGCAAAATATTAAAGTTTCTCGTACATTTAGCAAATATGTCTGGTATTTTACTTTTTCCATGTGTCAAGACTGTGGTTTCATATATTGGCCTTCCATAAATCACTGAATCACTGTTTGATGTTACGCGACTTAACATGTGTTTTGACTGGAAATCTTGAAAACCATTAAAGTTCTTCTATAACAGATAGCAAGTCTATTTGATGGTTAAGGTTTGTCGTCTGAGTCTATCTTTGCAGTCTATATGGGGATGTGGCTTATTCTATGTTACATGTGCATTTTTCATATTTTCATTAAGAAAGGGATTTGCTTTTTCTATGTGCATTTTTCATATTTAAGTTAAGCAAGGTATTTGGTTTTTTCTATTTGCTTTTGTGTTATGATGGGTTTTTAAAAGTGTTTAGTTTATTTATGCTTTTAATTAAATTTGGATAATGATTACTTTTTTTTTCTAATATGAAAATTTTCCATTTATATATTATATATAAAGTTGTGCTCTCAAAAATACAGTTCAGAAACAATACAATCACTTCTATGTAGAGAAGACTATGATGAAACTTTCTCCATTGGCAGTCTTTCAACCAGCATGAAGGGAAAGTTCATAAGTGAAGCAGTACAACGTTTCAAGTCAAAAGAGAGTTAGAGGATCTCCAAGTGGAGCATCTCGAATATGAGGAATATTTCTTGTGGCTGTGATCAGTAATCAAAATCCAGCTTTCATTGCAAGAAATTTTGTTGAGGATATTGGATTGAACGTTGATCTTAGAGAAGGAATAGAGTTAGAGGCAACCCCTCTTGTCCATCTATCTAGAGGCTATATGAGATGTGTCCCACTCTTTTCTGGAGTGCGTCCTTTGAGAGATAATCGACAAATTTGTTGTGTTTTCGATGTGTATGGATATAGCTAAACTTTTTGAAAGTGAGCTGTAAATTCATAATTCTGTCTTTCCAAGCGAGAAGAGAGACAACTTGTAGGTCACCTCTATTGCTCAGCCATTCTATAACAATGTTGGAGTTCCCGACAACTTGGAGGATATATATATGGAGTCTAGAGGCCAGAAAAAGTGTGGCTTGGGAACCTAAGAGTTATGCCCTAATATTGGTGCATGAGCCACAGTTGTAAGTCCATTTATATAAAGTGTTATGAGAAATTTTTATTAGACCACCAACTCCACTCCGAGTGTCGTTTGCAGAGGCTGCCCCATCAAACCAGCCTATAGGGATGTCTTCAAATGTTGGTTTTTGTTTGATGTGGAGAAGCCTTGGCTTGTTTGTGTGTGTGTCGATCCAGGTGAAATAGAGGCCAAGTGATTTTTGTGCTGCTGCGTTTCTTGAAGGAAAGGCGTTTTCAAATATAGCTAAGTTTCTTTCTAGACAAACTGTCCAACAAACATAAGGAGAAAGATATCTGTTTTTTTTCTCTAAACGAGTCCATGAATCAAAACATGTTGCAAGTGTAATTCCATCCCAATAAGTGTGAATTTTAAGTGCCAATGCTGTAATTTTCCAAACCTTCTTGAAGAAGGCGCACTTGGTGAAGAGGTGATTGATCGATTCTGAATCAGATTTTCACAGTGAGCAATAGCTTGGACCCATCCAACCCTTTTTAATGAGGTTATCCCACGTGTTTGTTTTATTTTCAATGAGAAGCCAGGTCAAATTTTTTTTTTTTGGCGAAATGTTCCAAGCCCAGAAACTATGTTTCCAGCCTCTGAGATTTATGGTCCAGTGCAGATTTGAGATCGTTGTGTAGACATTTTGAGCT
>JASDQU010242802.1:73451-92360 GCA_032191745.1 Picea mariana
CGTGTGATAGCTCGTTGGAAAGGTATCGTCGAGGAGATTCATTTTGGGGCCTCAATCATGCCTTTGGCTATCATTGAGAACCTTGATCTCGAAAAACCTTCATTTAGGCCCTCAAAATGGCCCCGGAAGCGAAAACCTGCTAAAAATAGTAAGTTGCCAAAATGGCCAGAAAACTATTTTGAGCCATTTGGAAAAGGTGGGTGGCCCCCGATATCCACCTGGATCACATAAGGGTCTTCACATATTTCCCACTCTGTTTCTTGGCTTCAACCTTGAATTCTTTGAAGTTTGCAAAAGTTTCAGACTTGTGTCTGAGAAAATATATCCATATTTCCTGCTAAAGTTATCAATAAATGTTAGGAAATAAAATCTACCACCTATTGACTTTGTTTGCATTGGTCCACATAGATCAGTGTGAACCAAATCTAAGTGTTGTTTGGATTGAGTGGAGGACTGTGGAAAAATTGTTCTCTTATGCTTTTCAAGAATACAAGACTCACATGGGGGATTTTTCTCCTTGAAGATAGGCAGACCTTTGACCATGGAGTGCTTCTGTAGAAGGCTTAGACTCTGAAAGGGTAGATGTCCAAATCTCTCATTCCAAACCATAGTTTCATTGGGAGTGGATGCACTTTGTGCATATGATTGGATCAGATTTGTAGTTCTAAGGGTCAGGGGAAACATTATATTCCTAAGCATGTGGATTTCATAAATCAATTGTCTATTGGGGGTTTCTTCATATATCCTACATGATTATCCTTTAAAAATTACCTTATAGCCATGTTCAATTAGTTTTCCTACACTTAATAGATTATGTTTCATATCTAGAACATGATGGACATTGTTTATGTCTTTCTTTACATTTTGTTTAGTGAGTATAGGTGCAGTTCCTTTTCCTTCAACTTTGACTAAATAATAACTTCCAAGTATAATAGAAGATGAAATAGAAGAGTTAATACATAGAAGTAAATCTCTGTTACCTGTCATGTGATTGATGCATCCCCTGTCCAGCAACCAAATATATTTGTGTTATTCTTCAGTCTTGTGGAATGAGAGAAGCATACCATCTGAGGTTTCTCCTTCATGATTTGAGATATGTGCTTTGCTTGAGAGATGATCTGGTTGCTTCTTCCAGAATTCAGATCCATAGTGCCCATACTTTTTTCACTAGTAGCATTGTATGATTTCTTTTGTCATTTGATCTTCTCCCTCTACCTCTTTGAGGCTGGAAATTTTGATTGTGGTTCTATTTTTTGAGACCTTGGAAATCATGATTCTGATTATGTTGTATGTGACCTTCACTTGAGTGATTGTTACTTGGACTTCTCCCTCTTCCTCAGTGACCTCTGCCTCTCCCTCTATTGAAAGAGAATTGAGTAATGGAGGTGTTGGTTATTGACTCATCTTTGAGATGTAGTCTCGTCTCATGAGTTAGTAGAGAGCCCATTAATTCATTTATTGAAAAATTTGACAGATCCTCAGATTCCAGGATGGCTATAACAACCATTTTGAATTTCATTGGTAGAATTTTGAGGACTTTCTCAACGATTATTCGATCAGGGATGGCTTCACCATTTAATCTAATCTGGTTTACAATTCCCATGAATCTGGTCATAAACTGATCAACATTTTCTTACTCTGCCATTTTTAAAGTCTCAAAATGCATCCTCAAGGTCTGCATCTTGATTGTTTTGACCCTATCATTTCCTTGGTAAGTTGATTTAAGGATGCCCTAGGCCTGTTTTGAAGTAAAAACGCTTGTGATTTTTGAGAAAATCGAATCATCCATTGAGTTTTGAATCCAGACTTTTTCCTTATTCTCTTTGTTCCTTTGTGTTTCCTGACCAGTTCTCTGTTGATTTCTCATGGCAGGAAGGTCTGTTGGATCTAGTTCCACGTAGCCAAGATCCACTGGATCCCATCACTCTTGTGTTTGTAAGAAGGATCTCATTCTAAGTGATCAAAATTCATAGTTCTTTCCAAGAAGAAATGATCCTTGTGTTGGTCATAAATTGCTAGAGGTGGCCATCTTGAAAAAAAAAATGAACATAAAAATTTGTTAGAGATTTTCGTGCTTACCTGTTTTTTGCATGTAAAACTAGGTCTACGAAATCCTCTTTGTAACTTCGGGTTGAAAAACATGGGGCAGGCCACTTCTTTGGCTTCGATCGGTTTGGGTCTACTCTGGATCTTCATAGATTCGAGAGATAACCCTTGCACAAGGTTCGTTCTGTCTTCTCTACATGTGACCGAGAGTTGTGAGCTTGACTTAACCTTTGGGCACTTATCTTGAAGATCAATGACCACGAGTGATTGCGGAAACTCAACTCTCTCACTCTTTAATTTCCTTCCCGATCCCCGTGATGTGAAGGTTCTCGTCTGTAGTGGGATCGATATCCACCGCTGATCTATTGACTTAGCAAAATCAACGATCCTGAGGGATTGCAGAGTCACAACTTGTTCACGCTTTAATTTCCTTCCCGATCTCCGCAATGTGAAGATTCTTTCTCATAGTGGGATCGATATCCACCGTTGATCTATTGATCTAGCAAGATCAACTACCCTGAGGGATTGTGGAGTCACAACTTGCTTAGGATTTAATTTCCTTCCCGGTCTCTGCAATGCGAAGATCTGTGTTTCTAGTGGGATCAATATCCATCATTAGTCTGTTGATATAGCAAGATCAACGATCCTGAGGGATTGTGGAGTCACAACTTGCTCACGCTTTAATTTCCTTCCCAATCTCCGTAATGCGAAGATGCTTGTTCGTAGTGGGATCGATATCCACCATTGATCTGTTGATCTAGCAAGATCAACGATCCTGAGGGATTGCAGAGTCACAACCTGCTCACGCTTTAATTTCCTTCCCTATCTCCGCAATGCAAATATGCTTGTTCGTAGTGGGATCAATATCCATCGTTGATCTGTTGATCTAGCAATATCAACAATCCAGAGGGATTGCGGAGTCACAACTTGCTCACACTTTAATTTCCTTCCCGGTCTCCGCAATGGCTCCCACCGTCGATCTCTCTTCAATGAGATCTAAAGGTCATGACTTAATCTTTTCTTAATTTGACGGCTTATCTTGCTCTCACCCAAATCTAATGGTTGAAAAAAAATTCCACCTCTTTTGTGTGCTCCTCGTCCCTTCTGAGCTTAATTAATGGCTCAGATATGTTCTCACAACCAATCTTATGGCTATTGTAGCTTCTCCTTTACTGCTTCTTGCAACTTCCTTAAAATGAGGGGATTCCATAAATCTTTAAATGCTTTGTCCTTTTGCAGCTCTGCTTCCTCCAGCTTTGCAATCTCCAATGATATTTTGAGTGGACTAATCTCCAAGCTCTGTGAAGAGTCGTACCTCTCGCGCACTCATTTGCAAGACAACGTATACTTTTCACTCTTCCTCTTGTGATCGGGCTGCTCTTGAGGCTCTGTGAAAAGGCTTACATCCTATGCTATGATACCATGACAAAATGAGAAGCAGAGAAGATATTAGAGAGAAGAGGAAATTGGAAACAAGAATGAGAAGAACGCATTTCATTAAGGGAAAAGAGCTGAGATAAATAAGCTTCAACAAGCCAAGAAGATCAAGAAACAATTGTTTAGCTGGCCAGAACAACTATCTGTTATAGAAGAACTTTAATGGTTTGCAAGATTTCCAGTCAAAACACATGTTAAGTCACGTAACGTGAAACAATGATTTATGGGAGGCCAATATATGAAGCCACAGCCTAACAAATATTGAAGAGCAGATGGACTTAGAACATAAACCTTAAACACCAGAAATATTTGCTAAATGTCCGAGAAACTTTAATATTTTGCAAGGATATTAGGTGAAAAACACTTTTACATTAAAACGATTTTAGGTGAAGAACACTTTACTTTAAAATAAAACAAGTTATTGTAATTGATGGGAGGCCCATATACTAGGCCCATATAAGCATCCACAACGAGAAAATGCCCTTAGAAGGTAAACCTTATACAGTGATTGTTGGGAGACCGATATATAGATGGACCTTGACGGTAAAACACACCTGACAGATTTGCTAAAAGTCATTGGAATTTTAATATTTTAGGTAAAATAATACTTTACATTAAAATAAATCATTATTTATTAGATATTTTAATTTTCATGTTATTGTTGGTTGAATTGTCATTTTTTTGAATTGTAGTTTTGAATACATATATATTTAATGTTAGAATTAATGCTTAATTATTTGTATATGCTTAGATAAATGGATTTTGCAATATTTTATGTAAAATAACAATTTATATTAAAATAAAACAGAGTAATATTAAATCTATGTACTAAACTTTATTTATTAAATACTTTATTTTTCATGTTATTCTAATTGTTGGTTAAATTGTTATTTTCTTTTGTTTCAAATGCAATAGATTTAGCCACTTAAAAATTTTGAAAAATCTCAAATCTACTTAGACTATACAATTTCAACAACTAATATTTATCATTCTTTGGAATTTCTGACCATTTCTAAATAAAACTAATAAAAACAAATAAGACCAAACCTATATATCTTACCACATAGAAAAAACCACATACTGACATTACAAAAAGCCACATGTTGATGCATATTATAGAGGAGATGATCACAACTATGCTTGCACTACAAACAGACTTGCAAGATTCCAAGCCAAAACCAAAAACCATGTGACATCAAGACAATCGTAAAAGGAGGACCATGATGACAATGATTGATTTATTGAGGACCCACAGCATAGATGAAGCCATAACTAATAAAAACAAATAAGACCAAACCTATATATCTTACCACATAGAAAAGGCCACATACTAACATTAGAAAAAGCCACATCCTGACGCATATTATAGAGGAGACAATATTGTAGAGGAGATGATCACAACTATGTTTACACTACAAACAGACTTGCAAGATTCCAAGCCAAAACCAAAAACCATGTGACATCAAAACAACCGTAAAAGGAGGACCACAATGACAATGATTGATTTATTGAGGACCCACAGCATAGACGAAGCCACAACTAATAAAAACAAATAAGACCAAACCTATATATCTTACCACGTAGAAAAGACCACATACTGACATTAGAAAAAGCCGCATCCTAACGCATATTATAAAGGAGACAATATTGTAGAGGAAATGATCATAACTATGCCTACACTACAAATAGACTTGCAAGATTCCAAGCCAAAACCAAAAACCATATAACATCAAAACAACTATAAAAGGAGGACCACAATGACAATGATTGATTTATTAAAGACCCCAAAGCATAGACTAAGCCACAACAAATAAGACCAAACCTATATATCTTACCACATAGAAAAGGCCACATACTCACATTAGAAAAGGCATATTGTAGAGGAGATGATCACAACTATGCTTACACTACAAACAGACTTGCAAGATTCCAAGCCAAAACCAAAAACCATGTGAAATCAAGAGAGACAACCGTAAAGGGAGGACCACGATGACAATGATTGATATGATTGAGGACCCACAGCATAGACGAAGCCACAGCCAGAAACATATTGAAGAGGAGATGAACTCAGAAAAAAAAATGTATACATGTGGGTTTAATTTAATCATGCAAACCTACATATAGTGAAATTCAACTTACATTCTAACAACGCATTTCATTGAGAAAGATCGAGGTGTAATTAAACTACCATGAAGTTGCACAAATCCTTCAAATTTTCCATTTTCCATTTGCATTGCGATAAGTAGAGGCTATGCATATAGGAACTTAGGACAATACAATGAATTACCTGGATATGCTGTTGGGAACACCATGATCAGTGAGGCCACCAAACTCGGATAGATCACTAGTGTTAGGGTACAATAATGTGTAAGGTACTTCATGAGGCCCTTGTCTGTTCTTCAGATTGGGATTATTATTTCTTGCAATAACATTCTTCTGCACTTGCACTAACCTCGATGAAAATCGGTTGAACGCTTCATCAATTTCATTGCCATTGGCCCACTCTGGTGTGGAACCATCTAATTGTCCCAAGTATACTTCATTGTGACCAAACGCCTGCACGGGTTGGGGGATTTGGGTCGGAGCAGGCACAGTTTTAAGGACATATGCCTCTATATCATTCAGCATTTCAGAGTATTCTTCGGAACCTTTGTCTGGAATAAGGCCTCTACTCATGGTAGGAAGATTGGAACCTTGCGAAGAATCGACGGCTGCGTGGTAACCCGATGCAAGCCAGATGATAGTGGTGACTGCCTCAACAAATTCCTTCTTTGTCGTCATTTTGAACCATCTGCTCGGATCATTCTTTAGATCTCCATGCCCAATGTTAACGATCTCATTCCACCAAGCTTGCAATTCTTGGTCTCTTTTGATCGAGGCATCGTTCTTATAATACAGAGACAAGAAGTCCGAAACCCATTCTTTCACAGCAAACCATATTTCCAGGCCATCTACGGCATACGGGTAGTCTTCGATCACAAGCCTCAGCCCCTGGGGCGCTGTTGGGTCTGGTACAGCCATTCCCCTTCACAACATAACGTTCATATGTAAATAGCACATCATCAAATAGTCTGAAAAAATCGTGCAACTAACGTTTTACTCCTTGAAGACATGGAAACGAACCTTTTAAGAAGATCGGCAGGTAATCCTTCCTCGTTAAATCTCCATTCTTTATACATCTTAGATGTAATCTCGGTGAAATATTTTCCTGGAGTATAGCTTCTTTCGAGACTTCCTCTCGCGTTTATAAAGTTCTGACGGGCAGTTTGATTGATGTGCATTGTATTAAAATAATGAGGTATCAATAATTTGTACAGCGGATGCATTTTACTCAGTTGTCTGTGAGTCGCTATAATGAAAGGCTCCATAGTTGCATGAGCTCTCAGCCTGCAATCAAGAGAAATACAAAAAGAAATACTCAATGTAATAGTTCCATACAATTAGATGTCCGCCGTTTATAGCAATATAATCCAGCAGGGTTTACCAATGACTGATCATTTGATGGTAACAGAAATCGTTAACAATGACATGAGCTTTTGCCAGTCGCCATAACGCTTCTTGTTCTGTTCCATTTTCCGCACAAGTGTAAACGTTTCTAACAGCTTTCTGATCAGCAGTGGGAGGCAAACATAATTSAATGKYGACGGGCTTVWGCACTCCGTCGTYGGAGAGGAAGAAAAGTGTGCGACTGRCATATGTTTTAATATCGTCTGAYTGCTGGTTGATCCGTTCGGCATAGAGCATATATACATCATAGTAGTCCAGAATAAAGAGYYTCTTTGAGGCAATGGCCTGTATCAATTTGACTGATTTTAAATACATATAGACTAATCACSAAAACCGAAGAACAGAGAATAAGTATAAGAAAATGGCATAGAAACCTGCGCCACAGAAAGGCCCTCGAGAGACTTTTCTATGTGTTCGTTGGTGATTGAGCTCTTCTGCGGGCCGTAGACATTTGGGTCCAAGCTGCTGTATGGCGGAAATGTCTGTCACACGCAAAATCCAATTACTGGGGCTTTTAGCAAAAGATCATGAAAATTCCCAATCTGAGCGGACGGCATTAACCCTTTCAAGCCCACAATGTGAGCGGGGTTTTCAATTATCTCAATTCATAACTGACCTAGAATGAAGGGATCGAGTCCAAGCGAGGGGACATTCTTGTGCAAGTCAACCAAAGAGATTCTATAATGTTCGTTTCAGTCATTCATTTGATTCCATTAAAAAACTCAAGAGTTCTAAGGGATTGCTTTACTTACTTGTAAGCACTGAAGCACCATTGGATTCACGCCGGCGAGCACCTGCCGTGCAAATTCTTTGTCGGTATTCCACGCGTGCTCATTAGCTATGGTATAAAATATTCATCACAACCATTTAGTTTTTCTGAAATGCCCCAGTTGGATTGCTAGTGATATAGAGTTAAATTGAGAGAAACATATATACAATCTTACCTGCCAAGACTTGCGGGCGCACAATCTGAACTTGATTTTTGTGCTGAAGAAGGTTCGATTCGTCCGTATCAGGAATCGTTTGGACTACAAAATCCATATCAGGAATCGTTTCGTCCCGGGGAATGAAGATCACGTTTGGAAAATTGACTCGGCTTTCACATTTGGGATCTGCATAAAATTTTGTGCCATGTTATTCTATTATCCAGCGACGAAGTTGAAGAAAGATAAAGGGATTTTATAATGGTACGTTTGCGACATTGATGAAAATATTTAAAACAATCTGTTTATTAATCCAAATGATATGCAACAGTGGAAAAAAGGAAGGATAAATGTTATACCTGTTTGGGTTGGTGAGCGACCCGTCCTACATCTTCTTGGATATGGGAAGTCCTTGGATCCACCCAACACTTTCCTCACCAGCTCTGGATCGCTGTCAGGGTCCCCAAGATCGTTGTAAACATCATAATCATATATCCGGTCTGAGATTTTCCTCTCTCCCCATCCATCTCCTCGCAGTTTCACCATATCTTGCTCCCTCAGTTTTTTCAGGCCTATTGGCGTTGCCTCAGGTAGATAGCTCCGATCATATGACGCACTCAACATTAATCTTCCTTCAACGACTTACTTTAGATTGGAATTGATGATCTCAAGGTATAAATGGATTAACTGGAACAGAACTGCATAATACACAATACCTTATTAGAGAAAAAAATGCGATCACTTTTTTTGGTATGATAGGGTGATATCCAGGAGTTGCAATTAAAACGGAGTTTCTCTTGCCCAGGGATATCCAGAGTTAGAGATTTCAGAAAGAACTCTCGCGAGTGCATATTCTTTATCAGGAATGCTCCTGGAACTCCCAGACTAGAGTTCCACTTGAAGGTTATTTCGTAGTGTATGTCGCTTCCAACGGGCTTACCTAAGGGGTTCCACTTTAAATAAGATGCTTCCGAGGACTTTCTTCCCACTCCTGTGTCTGCCATAATAAATTGATTTTAATTGTACGAAGATAATATGAAAAACACAAAACGCCATGGAAACTGCTAAGCAAATATGATTTACCTGGATCAACCTCATGGGCGCTAACCAGCTGGAGATACACTCTGTTTCCGATCAATTCAAATGCCTCATCAGCCATAACGTTGAAAAGAGAGACCTGCTTTTGCAGTACCACTTCTCCATGAATTGTTTGCTGGACAGCCTCTTTGGTAAAGTCATCTTTTATATTGAAGGCAAAGCTTCTAAAATGTCCTTTCCCCTGCTTCGAAAGCATGTGCTTGAAATTGTCTGAGAATTGTGCATGGCTCCTCCATGAAAGGCTACTGGGGCAAGCATGGAAATGACAAAAGCCAGCTTGGTTTATTCTGTAGTCCCCTCGACAGTTAGGAGTCGAGTTGAGAATGTTCAACGGAATCATTGCATCCATTCTCTTCTCGGACACCACTTCTTTTCTTTCACCCGTAGATGTAGCGGCCCAGAGAATTTGTTAACGCCGTGGGTTCTTGCGATGGGCATTGCTGCCCTATTTGTAGATCGTGTTCAGGCTGTGTAGCAGAATTAACCGATCGTTTTCTAAGGATTATTCTTGCCTGGTTCATCTTCAATCCGCCTAAGGATTACCACGTTTTTCTTACCTAGTTCATCTTCAATCCGCCTCATTGTGTACTTGTGGGTGGCAAATTTCAGCATGTGATGGAATCTTTAAAAAAAAATTCAATAATAATAATAATCTATTTTTAAGGTCATGGCCAAGTCAGCACACCAAATTGGTGTATGAGACCCTCTTCTTTGTGGGACAAGGGACCCCCTTCCCACAGCGATTTGACTGTTTGTTTAAACTTAAAACATTTAGACAAAGCAACCACAACCACATAATAAAAACAATCACATGATAAAACTACCACAACCACATAATAAAACTACGTTGTATAAATATATATATTTTTTTGGCTTTTTATATGAATTTAAAAATTTTTGATTTTTCATTTAAACTTAGAACATTTAGACAAGGCTATTTAAACTACCACTACCACATAATAAAAATAAGTTGTATAAATATATATATATAGAGATATTTGGCTTTTTCCCTGAATTCAAAAAGTTTTGATTTTTAGTTTAAACTTAGAATAATTAGACAAAGCTATTTAAACTACCACAACCACATAATAAAAGTGGTTGAGATAAATACATTTTTTTTTTTTTCCAATTCAAAATTGTGATTCTTACATATCAACTATTTTTATATAATTATACTAATATATAAAATATTTAATAATAATTAAAATGATCAATTAATATAAATAAATATATAATTATATATAACGATTACAAATCTAAAGAAGTTTACACTAACAGTAAATGAAAACCCAAAAGAATGCAAATGAGAAAAAAAACTAACAATTAAATAATTAAAATTAAGAAAGATAGTGTGTCAACCCTGCCATAAATTTTATGCTGCAAAAAAAAATGTTAAAAAAATTATCTTTGTCTTGGTGTAAAATTTAGATTAGATTTCCGCAATGATTAAAACAATTACATCTTCCTAGTATTTATAGAGGCCTTGGAAGACTCTCGAGAATCCAGAGAGTTCTCAGAGCGGGAAATGTCTAGAAGCGTCGGTAGATTGTCGGTGGAGAAAGAGTCGAGAAGTCGATGGAAGTTATGGTGGTTGGTAGAAATTAATTCTTCGAACACTTCCCCCTAATTTCTACTACTAATTACATCAATATTTACAATGTCCAATGCTTCTCTCAAATACTCAAATTGGTCTTGTGATAAATCCTTTGTAAATATGTGTGCAATTTGCTCATTTGATCTGCAATGTTGTACGATGGATGATTTCTCCATTGTTGACAAGTTCTCGAATGAAGTGATATCTAGGGTCAATATGCTTTGTCTTCTTGTGAAAAACATGATTCTTTGATAGTGCATTGGTGGACTTGTTGTCACAATAGATTGCAGTAGGCTCCTCTTGATTATGCATTAGATCCTTCAATATTATTCACATCCAAACTGCTTGACATGTTGTTGATGTACCTGCTACATACTCTGCTTTTGTTGATGAGATTGTCACTATTGGTTTATTTTTTGATGCCCATGCCACAACTCTTGTTCCAAGATGAAATGCATATCCAGATGTGCTCTTTCTATCATCAATACTCCATGCAAAATCACTATCTGTGTATCCAACCAACTGCAAATTATTTGAAGTAGAATACAGTTTGCCATGAATCATAGTTCCTACAATGTATCTTAATAACCTTTTTCTAGCTTGCCAATGTGAATTTTTTGGTGTATCCATGAATCTAGAAATCAAACTCACTCCATACATTATATCTGTCCTAGTCGATGTAAGATACATCAAACTTCCAACCAGTTTTCTGAACAATGTTGAATGAAAATCCATCTCATTTTGTTCTCTACTTAGTTTTGTGCCAATTGCCACAGGTGTAGAAACTGGGCTGCAATTTATCATTCAAAACCTTTTTAAAACATCTTTTTCATATTTACTTTGGCAAATGAAAATTCCCTTATCATTTTGTGTGACTTCAATGCCAATAAAATATTTCATTAACTCGAAGTCTGTCATCTCAAATTCCTTCTTCATTGTTGATTTAAACATTATTAATAGAGAGATTACTTGTATAGATCAAATCATCAACATATAGGAAAACAATCAATATCTGACCTTGTTCATTGACTTTGGTGTATAATGTAGGCTCACTAGTGCTTCTTATGAATTCTTTTTTTATCATGTATGAATCTATCTTACTATACCACGCCCTTGGTGCTTGCTTCAATCCATAAAGTGCCTTCTTCAACCTGTAAACCTTGTCTTTTTGTCCTTTTACTTCATATCCTGGTGGTTGTTGCACATAGACTTCTTCTTCTAAATATCGATTCAAGAAGGTTGATTTGACATCCATTTGATAAACTTTCCAATTGTGTTGAGCTGCAATAGCTAGTACCGCGTTGTTTGTGTCATGTCTTGCTATGGGTGCAAATGTTTCATTGTAATCAACTCCATATTCTTGTGCAAATCCTTTAGCTACTAATCTTGCCTTATATTTGTCAACTTCTCCATTTTCCTTATATTTAGTTTTATACACCCATTTCACACCTATGCATTATTTCTTCTTAGGTATATCAACTAGAAGCCATGTATTGTTTTTTTCGATAGATCCCATTTATTCATTCATTGCATTAATCCAATGTTCTTCCTTAATTGCATCTTCAAAGTATATAGGATCTTGAGTAAATAGAGCAAAATTAGATTGCAAATCTATCCTATCTCCTTGATCATATATTTCTTCCAAGTTTCTAGTCTTTCTGCCTCTTAATCCTGGTCTTAATGATTCAAGTGTAGGATTTGAGTCATAACTTACTTGTGGACTTGATGTTTCTCCTTGCTCAACTTGCCTTTATAAGTTTTCTTCTTGTGGAATTCTTGATGGTATTCCTCCTTGATCATTTGATTGTTCTCCTTGACCTTTTTCTCCTTGTTCTTCATATAGTATTGTTTTTCCTGTAATTGTATTGTCTATATTGCCATCCCATGATTCTTCCTCTTTGAATAAAACATCTCTACTTACAATGACTTTCTTGGTTATAGGATTAAACAACTTATATGCCTTAGATTGTTCATAATAACCAATAAAAATGCATTTTTCACTTTTATCATCCAATTTAATCCTTGTTTGTTTAGGCACATGTGCATACGCAATGCAACCAAATAATTTAAAATGAGAAACACTATAATGCTTACCACTCCATGCTTGTTGAGGAATCATATCCCTCACAATCTTTGCTGGACTCATGTTCAATATATAAATTGCACAAGCTACTTCTTCAGCCCAATATTCATTAGATAGATTCTTGCCTTTCAACATGCTTCTTGCCATCTCCATTACTGTACAATTCTTTCATTCTGCAACAGCATTCTGTTGAGGTGTGTAGCTTGTAGTGAATTGATTCTTTATTCCATGATACTTGCAATACTCCAAAAACTCATTCGACTTGTATTCTCCTCCTCTATATGAAATTAATATCTTAATGGATAGACCACTATGTTTCTCAACCAATGCCTTGAAGTCCTTAGACTTGTCAAATGTTTCAGATTTGTGTTTGAGGAAATAAACCCATGTTTTTCTACTATAATCATCAATGAGTGTTAGAAAATATATCCTCCCCCTAATAATGGTTTTTGCACAATTTCTAAAGGCGCCCAAGCTCTATATGACATTTATTTTGGAAAGATTTTCCTGTGTTTCTTTCCCAAAATACAACTTTCACATGAACTTATTGGTGCTTGAATAGGTGGTAAACCTCTTACCATTTCATTTCTTTGCAACAAACACAATCCTTTAAAGTTTAGATGGACATACCTCAAGTGCCATATCCATGCTTGATCTTGACTCGATGCCTTGAAACTTGCTCCAATCTTCTCCATCACTTCACTTTTCATGTGAAGTGGGAACATTATGTTGTTTTTCATTTTAATCCTTGCAATCACCATTTTACTATGAGGAATATCAAGTATAGTGCATACATTATTCTCAAAAGAAACTCTATAACCCTTTTGAGTAAGTTGTCCCACACTTATGAGATTATACTTCAAACCAAGTACAAAATAAATATCAGGAATATTTTTCTTTCCATTCTTTGTTATTACATTAATTACACCTTTTACCATGACTTCTACAATGTTATCATTACCCAATTTAATTTTTTCTTTAATTGGTGTATCCAAATCCTTAAACAACCCTTTATTTCTAGTCATATGGTTACCACTATCAAGAAATCAAATGTTACTTGCATTTTCTTGAGCTACATCACATGTAATAAAAAATGTCTCGGAACTACTCTTAAAGAAATTTTCATTCTTCTTTCTCATATCTGCTTGTTTCCTTTGACATTCATTTGCAAAGTGACCATACTTCTTGCAGTAATAACATTGAATTGTTGTTTTTTCATACCTTTGTGATGCCTGATTGTTATTTCTTTCCCTTGAGATGAAATTTTGATTTCTCCTTCCTCCTGGGTCTTGATTCTGTCTTTCTTCTCTTTGAAAATTATTTCTTCCTCTTCCTCTTTCTCTGAATCCTGAGTTTCCTCTTCCTCTTCCTCTGCCAAATGTCATTTGTGTTTCGAATGCATTCTCCAAAGAGGTCTTGTCATTCATGTTCAACTTGTCTTCATAATTTTTCAAGGAGCCAACCAACTCATCCATATAATATGAAGTCAAATATTTAGATTGTTAAATTACCACAAAAATTGCATCAAATTTTCTAGGAAAACATCTTAAAACATTTTCTACAACCTTTTGATATGATAGCTCATCACCATTTTGGCTTATTTGATTAACCAAATCTGTAACATGATATGTAAACTGGTCTATTGAATCAAAATCTTTCATTCAAAAGTTTGAAAATTCTCTTCTAAGTGCTTGGAGTTTGGAAATTTTTACCTTACTCGTGCCTTGATATGCTATCTCTAGAATCTCCCATGCTTGCTTGGTTGTAGTGGCTTGTTTAATCCTTCAAACAACCAAATCATCCAATGTTTGTAAAATTATCTGCAAAGCCCTTTTATTCTTTTGCCTATTTTCATCAAACTTTTTCTTTTCATAAACACTCAAAATAGACTCATCTTGTGGTTCAGTATAACCATTCATTACTATATCTGATAGCTCATATGAAATGCTAATTTCATTCTAAATGCCCAATTATCATAAATTTTCCTAGAAAATATTGGAATCATAGGTTGTTGATACATTCCTGATGCCATTCTTAAACAAAATCAAGCCCTAAAAACAATCCTTTCCGTAAAAAAATAAAAAAATAGTCAAAAGATTATAGTAATCATAGAGATAGCCAAAAATTGTCACCAGTTTACAAATAACTCCATGGCTTCATTACCTCATCCCAGCCATATTTTTGTTGCAAATATTCACCACAGTCGCTTCCTTTTCTTTCTTCGTGTTTTTCCATTCTCGGCTCCTTTGCCCTTCCAAACCCCCAAAATACGTTCCCCTAAAACCACGAACACCAATCACAAATGATGGTAGCAGATGCACAATTTACTTGTAGAATTCAGGAAAAAAAGGAAGAGAAGAATTCATTTAGCGGTTTGACATCGAGAAATATGGGAAACCAAGATGGTTCCGAAGAAAGAAATTGCAAAGTCCTGAAGGAAATTCTATAGACCATGGAATTAATGACCACTACGACTACGATTATACAACATAAGCTAGAAGAGGAACTAGGAGTTGATTTTTCCAGCAAGAAGGCCTTCAACTTTAGGAAAAAACGCTAAAGTTGTAAAAATCATTTTGAGTTTGTGGTAGATTTTTAGCTTGCAATGCCACCTCCACAGCGTGGATCGATCCTTGGACCCACCCAAAAATTTATTTAATCTCCTCCCTCAACTCATATGGTCACAACTGTCAGCACAAATCCATGGGCAGGTCCGTTTGGCTACACAATTTAATTTAGTCGCCTCAATAAATACAGATGTTTCCAAACTTGGTCACTCTCCGAACTCAGAGCACCTTCACACATAATGCAAGTCGATATTCATGTTGGACGACTTGCTTCTTCTCTCACAGGACTGTTACAACCCTCAACCTTACAACACTCAGGCGCTCTCCAACTCTCACATTCCTCATGGCTCTCATTGCTCACCTCGCTCTGATACCACGATGAAGTGGGAAGAAGAAAAGGAATACACAAATAATAATAGACAGACTGCTTTCTATTGCTCAATGATCAAAACAATTACATATTCCTCGAATTTATAGAGGCCTTGGAAGGCACTCAAGAATCCAAAGAGTTCTCTGAGTGGGAAATGTCTAGAAGCATCAGTAGGTTGTTGGTGTAAGAAGTGTCCGGAAGTCGGTGGAAGTTATGGTGGTTGGTAGAAATTAATTCTTCCAACAAGCATGAAGACATGAGCAATTTAAGTTAGAGAAGTGCTACCACTATGAAATAACACCGACTCTTTTTTCTCAACAACTGGAAAACCACCCTTCATGTAACGCACTCAAGCAGTGATTGAGTTTTGGAGTTTCCACAGAAAAATACTCAACAAGCTAATGCAATCTAAATAAATGCCATGTCTATTCCCACACAAACCCATGGGCCACCACCATGGAAGACTACGAACTTGACTCTGCGGGATTAAATGACCATCTTTGTTCACTCACCTCTCCATCTTGAATTGGAGGCAATTTGTGCCCCATAGAATGATATGGTGCATGTGGTTCCACTCAGCAGATGAAATGTTACTACCTGTAGGTGGGCAGATATTAACCATTACATGGTAAAGATATGACACCTAACACACTAATTAGACGTTTCGTGGTGGAAGAAAATGCAACGAGCACATCCTACTAATAAGTGTTAAAGAAATGCAGTAAATATCTTAAAATGGACACAGTAAAAAAGCTTAAATGTGTGCATCATTCACAGTAAAATCTATTGATCATTCATTATTATGTTAATCACTCTAATCACCCTTTTTAATGACTAACGAACATGTTTTGTCATGCAAGGAAGTTAATGGTTGAAATCACAGCCCTTAGTTTAGTGTGATGACTAAGAATATTCCCAGCATATGAAATCATGTCCATTGAAAACCCATCTATGATTAAAATCTCTTTAAATATGGCCATTTTTAATAGGTGTACCCTCTTGACCTAATAAAGTAGAATATAATATGTAAATAAAATTGAAAATAATGTTTTCTAATAAAATGTGTAAATAAGGTTGAAAATCATGTCTTCCAATAAAATTTACATAATTATAAAGTTGAAAATCATATCAATTGAAAACCATATCTTCCAATAAAATGTACAAAATTATATTAATCTCAAAGAAAGAAGATATATAATTTTATATAAAAATTGAAAATAAAAATAATTATATTATATTTTTTATAATAAAAAAACATTAAACATTATCAGTGATCCAGGTGGATACCGTTGGCCACCCACCTATTCCAACTGGCTCCTCTTGACAATTTTTAGTTCAACACGTTTCTCTGTACTGATGACATTTCTTTGTAATTGTGGGTTCTGCACTTGCAGGGCTATCCTAAAGCCATACATAGCATCTAGGTGGATATCGATGGCCACCCACCTATTCCAACTTGCTTATTTTGGAAGTTTTCATGTCAGTAGATCTTTTTGTACTTCTAGGGTCGTTTTGGGGACCTAAACAATGTTTTTTTGGCTTGCCACAGTAAAACTGTAGACAAATTCAAAGTTTTATGGAATAATGCATAGTTCTCGAAAATACCTTTCCAATTGGCTATCACACACCTAAAAAGGAGGTTGTATGCAAAAGTTACGACCCAATGAAGTTGAGGTATGAACTCGCCCATCAGGGCCCACATAACTTTTGGTGTTTCATCTCCTAGGGTTAGGTTTTTGGATGTCTAGAGTTTTGGAATTCATGAGTATTGTTAAAAAGGCCTTTGGAGCCTCATTGTAATCATTGTTCTTATACAGATGCACGTAGCAGCCACATCTCTTCTTAGAGATAGATACCCCCATTCGAGCTATTTGTTTTCAGTTCTGCAGTTTTACAATTTCAATCTATTTTATTTATTCAATAGAAGTTATTGTTCACTAGATATTTGTTGTTGTTCTCGATATCTCTATGTTATTGTATTCAGTCTATTATTCATTTCATTCCGCTCATAAATCTAGATTAGTTGTATCAGAGCAATTTTCTCTTGATTTAGTTTTCTTCGTGCATGTCCCCAACAAGTTCTGGGTACAAGAAATTGGGACTCGAACCAGTCGAGCCTTTGCAAGATCGGTCGCATCCAGCTTGAAAACAACTCATGGGAGACAAGAAGAAAGATGATGGAGCAAGAGATCCTTTTAAAATGTTACTCAAGGAATCCCTTGTGTGACAAAGGAATGAAATGATGGATAAATTTCCACATATCCTTTAGTGGCTTCCCACAAGAAACGCATCTTCATCAAGCGTCCATGCAACCCCATTCAAGGTACAAGAAAATTTTGATATTCCATTATTTGAAGGACTGATAGATGCGGATGCTATAGATGAATGGTTGAATCTGCTCGAAGGATATTTTTCGATCCATAATTTTTTTGATAGGGAAAATATTACTTTTGCACTCCTTAAGGTCATCCCCCATGTTAAGGACTGGTGCGATACTTACTCTGAACAAAGGGGCATAGAGGAATCTGCAATACTAGTGGTTTCCCCCATATGGGATTCCTTCAAGGATGCCATAAATAAATAATACTACCCTGTTGGAAGCTATGAGGACTAGTACACAAGATGGACCATGCTACGTCAGGAAAAGGACTAGATAGTACCATATTTCACCAAATTGGGTATCAAAGACTATGAACAACATTTGGTGCTCAAATACCATGGTTTTCTACATAGATACATTCAAACATCAATGGATTTTATGGACAACACATCATTAGGTGCGGCTTATAAATATGTTGTCAAGATCGAGCAGAAATTTAAGCAGAAGAGGCGAGAGTTTGGATCTACAAACTACTCACAGTCGGAGTAAGGCAAAGACGACCCCAACCCACAAAAAAGGGGACAGAGAAAATATGGCCACTCTCAGGACAACCAATCCAAGCCGCAACCCAAGATGGGTAATGAGAAGTTGAATAAGGACATGGCAAAGTGGTGTGAATACCATAAAATACCTTGGAACAACACTGAAGAATGTCACTCCAAGTAGTCACTGGTGGTCAAGTTGAAAGCTTTCAATTCAGAGGAAGATTCTGAATCTGAATCAAATCCAGAAGGAGGGAAGCGAATTATCAATGTCGAACCCAACGTCACTGTCGCTACCACCAAAGTCTAGAAAAGTGAACCAAAAGAACCAGAGGAAGGGGGACACATCTTTCACTCATAGATGTGGGTACAGGGGGCTCTACTTCATTTCATTGTCGATAGTGACATTTGAAATAACTTGA
>JASDQU010242802.1:97906-115635 GCA_032191745.1 Picea mariana
ATGCAAACCCTCATAGAGGAATCTCAAACATTTCTGAAAATCCGAGTAGACTACCTCCCACTAATTATATTCACCATAATATTGATCTATTTCCAGGTGCATATCTCCACATTTCCCTTGCCTGTCACTTATATCCAACTAAAGCCACTGAATTAGAATGACAAGTCTGATCTATACTGGAATCCTACCATATACAACCTAGCTTATCACCTTGTAGATCCCCAACCTTAATTATCCCTAAGAGAGAAAAGGAAGAATGACATATAGTCATAATTAGTATGCTTTCAAAAAGGCATTTGTTAAAAATTTCTATCCTTTACAACAAATTGATTATCTACTAGACCATCTTAAGGGTACCAAGTACTTCACTAAGTTGGATATAATAGTAGGCTACCATTAGAGTTGCATGGATTCTGGTGATACATTGAAGACTATCTTCAAAACTATATTTTGCATCTATGAATGGTTGGTGATGCCTTATGACCTCAATAATTCCCCTACCACCTTTATGAGACTAAATACTAATATTTTATGTCCTCACTTGGGTCAGTTTTTTGTTATATATTTAGATGACATTATTATTTTCAGCAACAACTAGGAGGATTATGTACAACATGTGTGCACAGTGTTGGAACTATTACGTATCCACAATTACAATTCAAGTGCAAGAAGTCATTCTTTAGACAAACTTCAATATGGTATCTTGGGTGTTTTATTAGATAAGACACTATTTTCTCTGATCATGCTAAAGTTCAGGCACATGCCACATGGTCAACTCCTTCCATAGCCACTGCAGTACAGAGTTTTCTTGGAGGCATTAACTACTACATGCATTTAATTCCACACTTTTCCTAGATTTCTCATCCTTTGCATCAACTTTATCATTAGCCTACATTCAAATGAAAAAAATTCATTTAGGATAGTTTTCAAAAATTAAAAGAAACACTTTACTTAGGTATGATACCATATCTTCTAAATTTACATCAACCTAAATAGGGAGGCCACCATAGGAACTGTACCTAAATAGGGAAGCCACCATATGGTTTACCATTAATAAAAATTAACTAACTCCAAATTGAACTACAACACATATGATATATTTTTATGTATTAGTGTAGGAACTTGAACAATGGAATCATTATGTCTTAGGTAAGGAAACCATTTTGCATACCAACCAACATCCATTAATATTTTTGAATTTTCAATCAAAAATACAAGAAGAATGGCATCTCAAGTGAACATCTTACACATAGTAGTTTTTATGCATGTATGATGAACAAAAGTCGTAATGCGAAAAGGATTGAAAGTGATACTAAAACGTGGAGGCAGATGTGACAATATATTATCAAAAAGTGTCTAATCTTATCAAGAGTGTCTAATGGATGCGACAAGAGTGACTAATCTTATCAAAAAGCTAAAGGTACTAAAAGCACTAAACGATATATTTGTACATGGTCCACCACCAAATTATTGGTACGTCCACGTGATTCTTTGGGTGTGGCACATGGATGGGAATTGTATAGAATGAGAATGGAATGGGAAATGTATAAAATGGAGTTTTGGAGCACATATTTATTTTGCGTAATTATATTTGTATTATGAATGAAGAATTTATTTTTGGGATTTTGGATTATTTTAAGATAAATTAGAATTTTAAATTAAAAAAAAATAAGGTAAATAATATATTGTGAAGAAAACAAAATGCAATTTTTTCATTTTCATATGTATAATTTTATTTGGGTCTTTTGAAAAATAACATAGTAAGTAGGGACCTAAAAATGTTTTTATCCCTTTTCTTTGGTCTCTTTTAACATCATATGATTGTGTTAAAGTGACACTCATCGCCACCTCCACTTTTCTATCTTAGCATAACTTATCTATGTTGAGAATGATTTTCCTTGCCATGTTGTGATGTTTTTGAATTTGAGCAAATGAGAGAAGAGGATAAGGTCGTGGTATTAGCAAGCATGTCCTTAACAGAGGCTCTTGAGAAGGATAATAGTCGAGATCTAACCCTATGAGTAGTGCCCTTCAAATAAAGCCAAATACACTTCACCCCCTACCACTTGCTTTGATGAGGTGTCTGCAGATATCAAGAATACAAATTGACAACAAAGATAATATTTGGTCGAGTATGAGTAAGGTAGAAAAGACTACCCACTAAAGGGAAATATACAGTAGCCTAAAAAAAGGATAGGGATAATCTACTTGAAACTTCGTCCTAGCCTTAAGAGGGGTGCTAGCAAACTTACAATCCTTCATCCTTAAGCATTGCATCAAATACAGAACATACTTAGGTTGAAAGAGAGAGATCTCAAAGGTGGTAGATTGAGTAATTGTAATGCCTAGAAAGTAGTGAAGTAGACCAAGATCAATTATTTCAAATGAATCATAATGCCCTAACTTTAGTTCATTAAGCCGAGATGTCAAAATGTTAACGAGAATTAGATCATCCACCTAAAGCACAGTAATAAGAATTTGATTATCATGATGACAAATCTAAAGATGAACCTCTCTCGTACAGTGATAAAATCTACAACTAAGAAATAAATTATGGATCTTCGCATATCAAGATTGAGGTGTATACTTTAGTCTATTTAAAGATTTCTTAAATCCATGTATTGATGATGTTTAACCTTCTTGAACAAATCATGGTGGTTATTGCATCTAGATTTATTATTGAAGATTTACATGAAGGAACTTATCACTTTTGATATCAGTAGGATGAACCTCCCGTTTATTTGAAGATTCCATAGATAGAATCATATGGATAGACTCCATGTTGACAACTAGAGCTAATGTTTCATTGTATTAAATATCTTCTTTCTATTATTAAACATTCACAACAAGCTTGGCATTATGCTTGATAATTTGTACATAATGTTAATTTTCTTGTAGACCCATTTATAGACAAATAAATTCTTACCCCTAAGTAAATTAACCAATTCCCATGTCTAATTTCTAATCGGAGCCTCATACTCAATGGTGGTAATGCTTCCCATTCAAAGGAGTTTTTGGCCTAATTTTAAGTAGAGAGTTCACTATCGATGTCAACATTGGTGAGAAGATCTTGTGTAGTAGGTAAATTCCAACGAGGGAAATTTTCAAATTTGGGAAGGGAACAAACATATTTTAAAAGTGTAAATAAAGCCCATTTGGACATAGATGTAATCCTTTTTTTGGAGTAGATGGAGGAATATATTCAACATTATTGAGTTGCATAGTTAAAGGAGAATTAGGAGATGCAATCATTATAGAAATAGATACATTGAATTAATAAGAGTCTCACCATTGATCTCCATACAAATTTTCACTATAGAAAGAGTTCTTGAGGAGAGATTTGTAAGAGAAGAATCATTAATAAAGTGTGGAGGAGAGAGATCCATTGAAACTCTTTTCAAAACATTTGTAAATAGCAATGGGAAACATTCTAGTGGTCTGTGAGAAAGGAATTCATCAAATACCATATCCCTTATATCTATCACTTATGAATGAAGGGACCATATTGACAACACGTCCTTGAAATTCCATTTTAACCTACTGCATTTGTTCTAATTTCTTTTTCTTTTATTTGGGAATATAGGTCAATGCATTTGATCAAAAACTTATAAATTGCAAAAAAAAATGGTTTGGATCCATACCATTTCCTATATGGATTCATACCTCAAACTACACGAGTGGGAATTTGGTTGATGACGTTAGTTGCATTGACAATTATTGGTCAAAATTTTGGATCTATTTTCATGCCTTGAAGCATGCATTGAGCCATTACTAGAATATATTGATTTATTCTTCCAAACAACTACATCTTATTGTGAAAGAGTCTCGTGTAAAGAGATTCCATGATGTTCAAGAATTGTTTGAAACGTATTATTGGCAAAAACTTATCCATGACTAGTCTTTAGACAATTGATCTTTTGTCTCGATGTGATTCTCCATTGATGGTTTGAAATCTTTTAATTTTCCAAAAACATAATCCTTCAATTGAACAATATATATCCAATTAAGACTTGATAAGTAATTATTAAAATTAAAGAATTATTTAGCTCCCCCAATATATTTAGAGATTATAAGCTTGCAAATGTCAATATGAATCACTATAAGAGGTTGAGAGGCATGTTTCTATTTAAGAAAGGATTCTTAATGATGGTCCTCTAGTATATGTCCTTCACAGAAACCAATAAGTGGTTCAATTTTTGGAATGTATTCAATAATTTGAAAATGACTCAGATATTGTAAGGACATAATTTGTATGACCCAAACGTTGATGCAACAACTTGCTAGCATCATTAACATTGGCCACCTTAGAAACATTTTTTTTTTCTTGAAAGAGAAACAATCTTTCATTTTGAAAGAGAACTTGACTTCTCAATCTTGTACATATGGGTTCATTCATCACAATATCCAAAGGAAACCACATTAAAATCATCCTTAATCTCTTTTATTACCATCAATTTGGATAGAATTCACCCTTTTTTATTAGTGTGAACGATGTGATAACTAGAGATAATATTGGGATCTACTTTTGGAAAATGAAGGACTTCACCAATTTGGAAACATCAACAATAAAATCACCACATCCTAACATAGGTAGGTTTTAGTTATCACCATAATCACTTTCTTTCCATTGTGTTAATGTCAATAATTAGAGACAAGGAGCTTGTGCTTCGTCATATGCTTGGTAGCTCCATGGTGAATAATACATTACTAAGAAATGGAGGGTCAGTATGTATAATGCATATCCAAATGTGAGATGGATCCATTAGGTTCTACAAGACCTCTATCTAAAACATCAATTAGGATTTATTCTCCTAGACACGCTAGGAAATGATGATATTATTCTAGGAATGCACTATTGAAAGCATCTACAAATAATGATATGGGTACTTCTACTCATGAGACTTCAAATTCCTTAACAAATATCCTACTACTCTTCCTTATTACATGAGTAATCCTTTAACACCTTCCTTACTCATATTGGTGCACACCACGAAGTCTCTTTCAACATAAGATAGTATTAATATGGGTGCAATCAAGAAAATATTTTTAATTTTCTAAATAATTATTCATGAATGGTTTTCCATAGGAGATTAAATCCCTTACCCTACAACTTTGACAATGGTTCTCCGGTCCTTTAGAAACCTTCGATAGTAACTAATAAATCCTAGAATATTTCTCACCTTAGCTGCATTCCTTGGGGTTGGATAGATATATATCAATTTTATATTCTTGGAACCAACCTTTAGTCCTTCTTCTAATATTAGGTGCTCAAGACACTAAATTTCCTTCTTGAAAAATTCACACTTACTCAACATAGCATACAACTAGTTTTCTCGTAAATTCTACAACACTAACTAAAGATGCTCTTGATGTTCCTCCTTGTCCTTAAAATAGACAAAGATATCATCAAAAAATACTAGAATTTAAAATTGTCAAGATACTTCTAAAATGCATCATTCATTAACTTCATGAACACTATGGGGACATTTGTCAATCCAAAAGGTAAGACATAAAAATCATAGTTCCCGTATTGGATTTTCAAGGTAGTCTTTGGTATGTGAGCTTCTTCAACTCTAATTTGGTGATAACTTGATCTTAAATCTAACTTGAAGAACACCTTTTCTCCCTTGAGTTGATGAGATACACCATCAATCCTGGGTAAAGGATACTTTTTCTTGATGGCTATCTTATTTAAAATTCTATAATTAATGCACATGTTTGTTCTTGATAAATAATATGGGATTTGTCCAATGCGAGGCACCTAGGTGTATTAATCCCTTATCTAAAAATTATTGTAGCTACATCTTAAGCTCACCTAGATCATTAGTTATTTTTTATTTTTCTAGCCTCGGGCATGTATTATCACATGTCCCTAGGTGTTGGGAATGTGGAAATGGTCATGGGAACCACATCACACTTTTGGTTTGGTGAAAATTCCCTTGGAATGAAGTTGGGCCTTCATGGTTTTGTTGATGGGATTTGTGGACTTGTGTAGGGGTTGCACACCCACAAAGAAAACATAATTTGATGTTGACTTATGGAGGGGATTCTATGGTGAACCCTAAGGATTTTATATAAAGGAGATAGGTCATTGTAACATTTCATATTATGTAGATCATGTGTGGAGACATTATGGAGGTAGAATAAGTGATTCTGTAGTTGTGCTAGGAGGCTTGGTGATTTCAGCAAAGGGAAATTTTTCTATGGTTGAAAATCTGGCCTATGGTTGAGGACTCTCTATTTTTTGTTCTTGGTAGGGAAATGCACACCATGCATGTGGGAGAGAGAGATAGTCATAGAAGGAAGAAAATTTTATGAGTGGAGTGAATCATACGAAAGGGTTTGTACAGGTTTTCATGTATGCATGCGGGTTTCAGTGGAAATAGTTGTGTACGTACATGGGTTGCAGTGGGAACAATCACATACATATATGGGTTGCAGTGGGAACAATCATGTACATACACGGTTTGCAGTGGGAATAGTTGTGTAGATACACGGGTTGCAGCGGGAAACTTCACATACATATGTACAATGCTTCTTGGGTAGGTGCAGGTACATACAGGGATGACAAGTGATGTCAGCAGGTCGTACAAGAGGTTTGCAACATATTTTTGGACAACAGATATTTCAAAGGATTTTTTGATGTTTGATTTTCTGATTTGTATGGTTATTAGAGGACAAGGTTGACCTCATATTTTGGTGATATTCATATTGGAGTAGAGGACAAGGTTGTTCTCAGATTTGGTGATATTGTACTAGTTGGGAGGAATGGTTTTTTTCTTAGGATTTTTTAATTTGATAAGGTTACAAAACAAAAATATTGTGTCTCATATGTATTGATGATTCATCACTGATATTTTTTGTTTCTGCTGCATATAATTTTAGTCAATAATTTTCAGTGTAAAATTGTTCAGTGATAACAACTAGGGTTTTACTATTAGATCACTGGGAATAAATTTTCAGATTTGAAAATTAGTCACATAAAAGTGTATGTGAAAATTGACATGGTATTAGAGCTTAGGATTTGAAGAGAAGGGGATCATCTTTGAGACACATATCTTCTATAGGTGGTTTCATATTTATATTCTTATTCCATACAGGTCACCGGTGAAAACAATGAGGGAGAGAGATAGTAGTGTTGAGAATTTAGCTCTAAGAGGGAGCTATAGTGACTATTGTAGGTAGAAATAGGTCAGATGGTATCTAGGTTGAGATATGGAAAAGAATTTTTAGATGAGGAGTTGTGTAATATTTCAGCTTGGTGGTGTGGTAAGTTGGGAGTTCTTGTGGATTCACATAGATCATGGATCATAGCAATATATTGTGTGGCATGTTTCCATCTCTGAGGATGGACTTTCAGTGACTTTTCATAGTGAGATGTGATGGGTGAAACTCTTGTTCTTTGGAATGAATGAGATAGCTTCATGTTGATGGGATTTTGACGATATAGAGTCTTCATCAAGCCGGAGAGTTGTACATTGTTGAGGTATAATGATGTATGAGGTATTTGACCCAAGAGGATGAGGAGACTTGCAGAGATTAGTTGTGGTGGTCTAGAGTGGACTAGATTGAGTTTCCAACCACAACTTGAGACTGTTCAGATGAGGACACATGATCAACGATAGCATGTGAAAAAACATATATGTTTTGGTGACTTGGATTATGGACTTGGGCATAATTTCATTGTATCGTCGGGACTTGGGGAAGCATGATTCTTTCCTTGGACGATTACATGGTTTTTATCCAGTGGGAGCCACTGGAACATGACAGGGGCACAAGATTTTTTCATGAGCTTCATAGTGTCTAACTCAGGTATGTACAAGGAGCTTGTATGATGACCAAACATGTAGTACAAGGATTTGGAGCAGTGGTATTTTGGATGGAGTCATGTGATGTGTTGTGAGTGGAAAATGTGTTATGGGTTCCAGAAGTGTGTTATCAGCCTCGGGTATTGAAGAGTAGGGTTATGTACTGTTGTTCTGGGATGGACATGTGTTATTGGATGCTGAGTTGGTGAATGTAGAGTTGAGAGGTATTCCCAAGTCTTGCAAACATTTTGTGTAGGGGATCTGTGCACGAAAGATGTTTCTAGGGTTTGATAGGATATGGATTGATTGTATCTAGGAGGATACTTTATTGGTGTTGAGGTAGTACATGGATGGTTTAGTGAAGAGTAGACATGATGAGAATAATTCCCTTGTAGTCTTGAAGTGAAGAAGAGGTTCTCCATGTAGAAGAGTTTCTCCTGGGAGAAGGGATTCTCACGAGAGAGAAACATCTCTAGATCCAAGATGGAGGAAGGATCTTAGTAAGATCAGATTTTTTGAGTGTCATGAATTTGGGCACTATGCTTCACAGTTTCCACACCAGAGGGCAAGGGGAAGAAGGCAACATGTATTAGCAGAGAGATTGACGAGGTTGCGGATGGGTTCTAGAGGGAGATCTTGTTGGTATTTTCCATTTCAAGTATAATATCTAGCAAGGGGGGCTAGTTGGTGGATAGTGGAACATATTGCCACATGATAGATGTTGAAGAGTTATTTGACACTTTCATAGAGACTAGCTCAAATTTGTGTTGATATGGGCATGGGAGCCAAGCATGCAGCATGAGAATCCGACACAGTATCATTCCTATTTGAGACTTCAGGATACGTTTTGAGGGTGTAATATGTGTTATGGGTTCCATAACTAAGGAGGAGTGTCCTCTCAGTCTCAGATATTAAGAGGAATGGATATCACATATTATTTCGATATGAACATGTGTTGTTTGTGCCCATGCGATCTAGCTTTAGATCAACAGTGATTCTTTGAGTTAGGGAGGGAAAGATATATAGAAACAGGGTCCATCTTATGCGTGTTATGAATAGAAAGAGAAAAGAGATAGATGAGGAGGAGGAGGAATCTCCACCAGTGGTGAGGTAAGTGGCCCCATCAGTAGAACAGGTATGGTAATGGGTCGGGTGTGAAGCTTAGTAAATTCTACAAGAGGTCAAACCACTCGACTCGGTAGGCCCATGATGAGAACAAAAGTAGGAGGTCACTTTGTCTCTGAGAGGAATGACCAGAGGAGGAAGGAGAAGAAGGCATAGAGTTTTGCAATGGTGCTAGGGAAGGCTGAGGCCGGATGGCCATTCAAGGCCTGTTTAGTACCAGGATGAGCCCTGCTTGAATTTTCCTCGAAGTTGAGGCATGGCCGAAGAGAAAATAAGTTATGAAGGCATTGAGAGCTGGCTAACTAAACAAGTAAAAACCAGGGAGGAATGAAGACCGAGTGTTTTCTCTGCTAGGAAGAGGAAGAACTGATGGACCATCCGAGGAGCGACATGATATGAATATTTTTTGAGAGGGAATACACACACGCGTAGAGGTGATCACCATAAAGATTGCTCCATTGATCGGACAAGGAGATGGGGAGGAGCGCGTTTGAGTAGTTAATGGCGCTCTAGATGAAGTGAGGCATGCACATTTTCATGGTGTGGGAGGAGGGGAGGTGCATGCACTAGTCACATGGTTAATACTGCGTTGGAAGGCATTGTCCCCTCCCTTTGGACACATGTCTCCTAGTAACATCCCATATGGGAGGGCATCTATACTGAGAGCTCGATCAAGGAACCTCTAGAGGATAGGATGTTTTGTGTGGGTGGAGGCCATGCAGAGAAGGTCTGGTCCCTCTAAGGAAAATCTGATATTGGCTGAATCATCCACAATATGATTAGATTTCCTTCGTATATGCGAAGGGATGGGATCTAGGTGAGACCGAATGAGAGTTGCGATGGTACTGAACCCCACAAGAAGATGCCAACATGGGGAGATTTCTTCTGGGTCTGTTCCATTAAGAATTTTCCTAAAGAGATTGAGAAATACTTAAGAGTCCCCCTCCATAATCAATTGATGGTATCCTTGACCATGAGCTAACGGTACACCTTTTGTGAGACCCCATATATCTACCACATTGTTGTTGTTGTGACCCAGACTGCATGCTAAGATGAGCAAGATGTTCCCCTGTCTATTGCAGAAGACCACACCAAAACCTGTTGCACCTGGATTTCCTTTAGAGGCACCATTGAAGTTTAACTTGATGAATTATACAAGCGGAGGAGAACAATGAGAGGGGATACCTTTGGTTTGGGAATGCTAGGGATTTTTGTTGAGAAAGGGATTTGGAGTGAGATTCCAACTGTCCAAGATGCTCTAGTCATGTGTAGGACATTTCAAGTTTGTTTCTTTCCATGGCTGCAGATTGATGGTTTCTTTGATATTGCTATGTATTTGAGTTCAGATAGTTTGTCAGTCCCGATGGGTTGTTAGGAAGATACGCCTATTCCTCTCTTTCCAAAGTTTCCAAAGAGTGAAACCGAAAAGTAGCTGCCAAATGCGATTGAGGATGGGAGAGTGGAAGGTTTTTTCCCTCCATTCTTCAATGATTTCCCTTAGGTCCTCTCGCTTGAAATCTGTGATATGCATGACTATGGTGCATTGATCCCAGACTTGTGAGCTATAGAAGCAGAGATTGAGAAGATTGTTTTGCGATTCCACCTCCCCTAAGAAGAGAGGGCATATAGATGGCCCTATAAATCCTCGCTTCATGATATTATCCCAAGTAAGAATAATTTTGTGAGTCATAAGCCAGAGGAAGGTGCTAGTTTTTGGCCAATGTTTGGCTGACCAAAGTTTCTTCCATATCTTCTCGTGGGGGATAAGGTGATAGGCCACCTTGATAGTGTAAGCTTCATGCATATCAAATATGACCTGTGAGGAGTTTCCCCATCTTAAAATGTCCTCTCCCCGAAGGATTTGGATTTTCCTGGTAGTGGTCAGATTGTACCAAGGTTGAAGATCCACATGCTCTATAATGTGGAGATCACTTCTAGAGGATTTCCATATTTTCCTGTGGTTCCAAGGGGATTCTCTTTCCAGTAGTATGCTACTATCGTCAGTCTCTTTCCAGTAGTCTGCTACTATCGTCATTCCCTCTTGGTAGATGAGACAAGGAAGGTGTCAGCTAGGGAATCATGCGCTAGAACGGGCAATTGCTGCCACGAGTCATTCTAGAATGAAGTTGGTTTTTCATTATGAACTTCTTAGAAGATGTGATTGGCCACAAAAAGAAGGTTTTGATTGGTCGCATTCCAGATTAAGGACCTTGGAGTATTCTCATTCCATATGATAAGGTTATTTTCGGCAACGTTCGGCGCGTACTTCCTCCTCCAAATATTGGCCAAGAGATCTTGGGGGCACATGAGCCATATCCAAAAAAATTTGGCACTAAGGAATTTGTCCAGAGTCGTTGGATCCGTTAGCTTGAGGCCTCCCTATGATTTTTTTTATTTTAGATCTTTTCCCAGTTAATCAAAGACATTTTTTCCCCTGTCTTTACTCCCTACCATAGAAAATTTCTTTCCATGGTTTTGATGGAATTGAGGATGAAGATTGGAGTTGCTAAGGCTAAGAAGGTGTAGATTGGAAAGGTTTGCAGGATGGACTTAAGGAGGATAAGGTGACTGGGAAGGTTGAGCACATGAAAAGTCCAAGAAGAGAGTCTTTTCGAAACCCATGATCTCTTCTATATGCAGTTAGACAGGGATCAAGATGTTAAAAAAGAAGATCTGATATTTGTCTTTGTTTAAATCCATTCCTAAGGCATCACAGAAGGTTTTAAGGATATGGAGGATTTTGTGTGCCTCTTGGACCGTTGGGGAGCCCATCATTAAGGTATCATCAACGAAGTGATTGTGGGTGATCGGAGGATTGATACCGTGCAAGGGTAACTCATCTAAAGAAAGGTTTGCAATGGAGGCTTGAATAAACCGACTTAGGCCTTCCTCCATGATGATGAATGGGAAGGGTGAAAGGGGGTCCCCTTGACGCATTGCTCGATAGGGTGAGAAGGGGAGGGAGGGAACGCCATTGATGAGGATAGAAAAAAGGTAGAGGAGGTTAGATTCAATATCCAGTCAACCCAGGTGGGAGCAAATTCAAAGGACAAAATTACATAACACATGTAAGACAAACTTATATTATCAAACACTTTGGAAAGATCCATCTTTAACAACATACCTTGAGTTCCGATCCTCTGAAGTGAGTGGATGACTTTGTGCGCCAGGATGACGTTGTCTAGGATTTTCCTTCCTTCCACATATCCTGACTTCTCAGGAGAGATGATGAAGAGAAGCAAAGGTTTGAGGCAATGAGCGATCAACTTTGTTAGAAGCTTGGAGATTATGTTGCAAAGAGCTATCAACCTGAATTGTTTTGGGTGAGTGAATCAATCTTCTTTGGGGATGAGGGTGAGAAAGGTGGCATTGAGAGCTAGAAGGACCTGAACCGAATCCCTAGAGTCCTCAATGATTTCCCATACTTCCTCCCGTACGATGGGCCAATAGTGGTGGAAAAAATACGTAGTGAATTCGACCGGCTAGGGAGATTTTCCTTCTAAAGTATCTTGAAGCTCCAAGTATACTTGTTCAATCATGATAGGTCTCGTCAAAGATTCATTCTATTCCTGAGTGATTTTGGAAGGGATGTGCTGAGTGATTTTAGAAATGGCACGAGATCGATCTCTCAGAGGTTTGGAGAGGAAATCTTGATGAAAGGAGACCAAATCCTTTTCCAGGTCGTTGTCAGAATGAAGAGTTTGGCCTTATTTTGTAACTAGGTGTGAGATGTGGTTGACATGTCTTCGTTGAATAGTATATATATAGAATAAATTTGTGCTTCTATATCCCTCCTTTAGCCATTGCACCTTAGATTTTTTTCTCCAAAGGATCTCCTCTTGAGCTCGCCTTTCACCCATATTTTGACTTATCATTGCTTCCTGCTCCCTGAGTTCCTCTATGATGCACTAATTTCTGATTTGGATCTACAGAATTCTCATTTGCTCGTTTAGTTGTTGTTGGGCCCCAAAGATTTTTCTAAAGTTTTGTTTGTTCCATAGCTTGAGGTGTTTCTTGCAGTTTTTAAGTTTCTACTAGAAATGGTACATCTTGGAACCATAAGGAATGGTCACGTCCTTCCACCATATGTGGTCCATAGTTTGGAAGTCTGAGTGGATGAGCCAAAAACACTCAAATATGAAGGGCTTGCATCCCGGAGAATCCATAATGTATAACAAAAGTTGAATGGGTGAGTGATCATACCCAGGGGCATCTAGTAGGCTGGCTTCCAAGGCTATTCCATCCATCAAGAGGGAGTCTGAAATGTGGAAGAGGCCAAGGCGACACACAACCTTTTGGGACCCTGATCGTCGGTTTGACCATGTGTAGAGGCCATTTTGTGTCTCCAGATAGATGAGGCCCATATTTTCAACTAAGTCTTGAAAGTGCTATGATTCCACCTCAAGTCTGCATATTCCTCCTCTTTTCTAATCTAGGTTGCAGATCATATTAAAATCTCCACCCAGTATCCATCAACTATCAGTAGTGAGGGTATAGATCCCTTCCATGTTATGAATGAAGGTTGTCTTTTCCCTTGGAGAAGTTGGTCCATACATATTTGTGAGGAAGACAGGCTTGTTGGAACCAATAATCATGTATTCCACCGAGATTGACCACCTAGCGGTGAAGAAATTTTCCATGAGAATAGAGCTCAAGCCCCAAAGAATGGCTACTAGCTAGACCTTCAGTCATTCCTGTTGCATTGATACAAATCATTTTCCCTTTCTTCTAGCACTGAGAGAGAACTCGATCCATTTCCTCCATTGTACATTTTGTTTCTTGAAGAAACATGATATCAGGTTATTCCTCTATAATACGTTCTCATAGTATCCTTTGCTTACTATGAACATTGAGTTCCTGGATATTCCAAGAGATGATCTTCATGATGAGGATGGGGAGGGGAGGGGGGGAAAGATGTCAGAAATGAGATGTATCTGACCTAAGTTAACCATGAAGTGTCCAATCTCGTGTACAAGCTTCTGGGTGGATTTTCTTCCCCTTCTATTTTCCTCTTTCTGAGTCTTCTGTTGCTCTTTTAGTTGACTCCCTTGGATGCCTAGACCTGAGTTGGATCTAGTTATGGAACCCATTGAAGAGTTGAGAAAGAATTGTTCGGCTTTGCGTAACTGATAAGGAGGAATGGTATATAGTTGTTTATGACAGTAGGCTTGTTCCAGATGATCGAGATCTATACCAGCGATATCTTGCTCATCTAGGTCCATTTCGGCATCTCCATCTTCTGGATCTAAAAGTCGTCGTCCTTAGCACTAGAAGAGGGAATGGATGAAACTTGTTCCACAACAAGGGTTTACACAATTTTTCCTTCTGTGTTTCCATGAAGAGCCTCCGTCATAGGAAGGACCTATGGAGCATCCATGTTCTCTGGTATTTGGTGTAGGGAATTGAATGGGTTGTTGGAAGGTGGTTCCATGGTTGCAGTTGCGGTTATTTTTATGGCCACTTGGCGTCATATTCCTACTACATATATGAATCCATCCTTTTCTTTTCTTGTTTCATGGTTTTCATCTTTTCTACCCACATCGAGGGGGTAGTATCTAAAGATATTCTCATGCTCGTGGAATTTCCTGCAGTGAAACAATATGTTCTCGCAATCAATGGTTTGAGACTAGTCCTCATCTTGGTATTCCAGGGAAATGGAGCCTAGTAGGGGCTTAGAGATATTTAGGTAGACACAAATACAAGCATACGAGGTATACTTTCTCTATTTGGTTTCTTCTAAGGATTTCACATATACCCCAATGGTATTTCCAATGCTCGCCAATACTCCTTCTAGCCATAACTCATGTGGTAGGGAATAGAGTCAAATCCAAATTGGTTCATGCGCAAAATACTATGTTTCAGGGATGAACTTCTTCATCCAGATGTGAAATAAGAGACTAGTTGAGTTGAAGAAGTAAGTCCCTCCATCAAATATGTGGTTCCTATCCTCCATATTGTGTACGATTATGGTGAAGAAACCTTTGGAGCCCAACTGTAGGTCATAATGACCTTTGCATTTCCACTGTTGTTTTATCCATTTGATCTTCTCACGTTTTAAGGGCCATATCCCTAAGAATATACTAACCAGGGCATAATCTCACATGTATTGTTTCTGTTATTCTATTATGGGAGAGATGATGATGTATTTTGGTGCTAGTGGTGCCTGAGGGATGCATTTTTTGGGTGCCCAGGGGCACGTTTCCTTTGTCTGAGTGTTCATTGAATCAATTTCCATTTCCTTTCCTTTGATTGAGCCTTCGAAGAGAAGATGGGAGCACATATCTGGGGGCAGTTTCAAGGTCGTTTGACGAGAGTCACAACGTATGTTTCCTTGCATCACAACATCACTGTAGGAGGCAACTCATGACCCTTTATTACTTGGGCACATGGCTTGCCCCTCTAGGGGTGGCCAAGTGCACCAGGGGCTGAGTTGAAACCCTGACCCCACAATTTAGAGTTCATTCCCATTTCTACAGTCATAACAAAAGATTTTCATATTAATACATTATTAATATTTTATTATTTTATTAATATTTTAATACTTTATTAATATATAAATATTGTTTTATTGTATTAATACTCTAATATAATAATTTAATTCAATAGATTAATGTAATTTTTAAATTTAAGTACCGCAAATGGGGTGCCACATCGTGCAGCTAGGCCACATGGTATAGAACCAGGCTGGGCCTTAAATATAGGCCATCAATTCACATCCCCTCACCATTAAGGATGGGAGCAAGCCCGAGCAACCATGCCCATGGGATGCGTCCTCCCACGTGAGTGAAGAGGATGGATGCGTAAAGAACTAAGGAAGTATGCTTAATGGTAGATCCCATCATGATCATCCTCATGAATATTAGCGATTTGGGCTAGGGAAGAACTCATTTTGAGTTTGAGAAGCAGAAGCTAGACAATTTTGAGCGTTGATGCATTGATAACAACCCCATTGATGCTCTTGTCGTTGTCCTACTCATACACATGTCGAGGGAAAGAGGTAAGCGACATAGGGGTGCTACCTGGTATGCCTTCAATGCTCGCTGGAAGAGACAATAAAGATTTGAATGGGTGTTGTCCATGGCTCGGATGCAGCTCATCCATAAATCTAAGAAGCCCAGGATGCCTCCCATGGCCTATGTGGAGGAAATATTTCTGGAAGAACCCATTCAGGCTCCTCCGAAATACCTCCTCTTCACTATTCTCGACAATTGGAATTCGCCAACCTTCTTTTCGGAGGAGGCTACTATGAATGCCACAAGGACACCTCTCAGCTGCCATAGAGAGGCCGACCAAATGGAGGAACCTCCTACATGCTTTATCGAAGAATAAATTATGGAAGCCTTGGATGCGAAGGAAACAACAAAAACAAGTGAATTATCTTTGGGCGCTGATGATCAGAAGACTCAGAAGGGACGAAATTGGTTAGGAAACCTGGTCGAGGACATGGGACCACAAGGAAGGAATGAGGCAGGCGAGGACGAGGCCATCAAATAAGGTGTTGCATTGATGGGGGAGATCTGGGTGAGGGAGGGTGGCAAGGCTCCTATGCCACGTCCCATATCCATCATGTAGGAAGAATGGCATGTCCAGTCATCATTCGTCCACTCGGAACACCTGAAGATGATGTTTGAATTGAGAAGCATGGTGGAAGACCAAATCCATTGTTCCATGCAAATCAAATAGCACATAGACATGCTTTATGACACTTACTCCAACACATAGCCAGGACATCGATGCCCGACGTGTGCACAACCCTTTGCGCTGCCAGCTAGAGCGGGAAAGAAGGAAGGAAATGCTAACATGGAAAGCCTAGCGATCACTGGGTAATTGTTATAGTTAATGTATCTGGTTAGAAATTTTGTTTTGATTAGAGCTAGTGCTCTAGCACTGTCAAGCTTTTATTATGTTGTAATTTGAGAGGTAAAGGAACATTCTTAGACTAATGGTGGCCATATGTCCTGGTTTCCTCCGGGCGGGACATATGGCATCCCGTTTTTTGATATAAACTACATAGGAGGCCAATTGTCCCAGTTTCTGTTAACCTAGCGGGATAGTTGGCAGTCTAGGGGCATCTGTAAGTTTGAAAGTTAATGCAATAGGATCCAAACCCCCTTTTTTATTTTAAAAAAAATAAAAGTGTTTAAATTTAAGTATTAATACATTCAAACGATAAAATACTAATAATCAATTTAATACAATATAAAGCTTAAATTTAATGTATTAATACTTTCTTAATATATTATTAGTTTATTAATGTATTTTCAATGTATTATTGTATTAATATAGCATATTGTATTAATTCCTTAATGATTATTTTATTTATTGAATTAATGTATTCTTGAATATCATCATTTTTCGATGACAGAATCTAATGAACATATGCCAACATTCAAGTCTGATATACAAAACCAACCAACACAATGTGAAGTACAAAAACCCTACGTTCTAACGTCCAAATGTGATGGAAATAGTAACATTGCAATATGAAAAAACATAGTAGCATCGCTATGTGATTATTATCAATAGATGTCGCAATGTGATGAACATAGCTTTGTCGTTGCATTTTGATGAAGATATCCTCATGACACAATGTTACACACATATCCTAACGTTACAATGTGACAAACATTTCCAACCATTGCAATGTGAAAAAAATAACCCTGTGTCGCAATATGATGTACAAAAACCAATGTCACATTATGAAAAATGTTTCCATATGTCGCATGTGAAAGACATAACCCCTTGTCGCAATGTGATGTATAGAACCGAATTGTGTAACATGCCAAACATTTTCAA
>JASDQU010242803.1:14059-53448 GCA_032191745.1 Picea mariana
TTGGAGTTTCTCCATTCTTGATTCACCTTCCTTGTGTCCTCATCATGAATTTCAGGGGATGCATTTTCACTTTCAGGTGTCTTCTCTGTTACAAAATTTTTCAATACTTCCATGATCTCCTCTTTTAAACCATCCATCTTTGCCTCCAACTTAGCTTCCATATCTTGTAGTTCATCTTTTGTTACTATCTTCCTTTGTAAATAATTTATGTCCCTATGCATTTCTTCACCTTCATCAAGAGTCCAAGTAGGATTTTTTGGAGGCTTATTTGGTGTAGAAATTCCCTTTTTGGGAGGCATGTTGGCCAAGTATCACTTTTGAACCTTGATTTTGAGGTGGTTATGCTAGACAATATGTCTTCTATTGTATCTCCAAAGTTTTGGCCCTTCTATGTATGAAAATTTCTTTTATGTAGTTCTTTGATATTTCTTCTCTGCAATGCCATAGGTCTGATCAAAATTGGATGTGCCAAGTGGAAATTACGGTAACTTCCCCACAACTTGCTGATTTTTGGCCTTTCCAAGAGATCTCACTTGTATAGAATTCCCCGCACACAATAATTGATATAAAATTCTGAAACTCACACCCACAATACTACAGACTGTCCACAATCCAATGAATCCATTCCCACTCAATTTGGATACTCGAGCAAGAAGTTATGATTGTTTTACCTGGAATAGCTTCTTGAGACTAGTCAATAGGACTAGTTAGATACCCTATCTTACAAAAGGTGTATATAAAAATTTAAGATGACCTAGAATCTGAAATGTTTACCAAAGATACCTTACTAATTTCTCTAAATGTCCTCCAGAGTTCAGGGTCTGAAACATTACAGAACAAATTTTATAGCGAAAATTCCGCAATGACTCATTTTAGGATGATTTCAGAACCCTATTTTGTACAGGCTGTATCTCTGAAAGTATAAGGCCTCAGGAGCTGAAGTTTTAACCCAAAATACCTTTATCTGTCTACTAAATATCCTCCAAGCCGTTCCTTCTGAAACATTGTAGAAAAAAAGTTATATCTAAAATTCCATAGTGTCTCAGATGTAGCAGCGAAACCCCAAGACCTTGAGCTCTGATACCATATGTTAAGAACCAAACATCAATATAGCATATAAAAACCTCAGGAAAAGTACTCAACGCCTTGAAAAAGAGATAATTTTAGATAATAAGCCTCTTCGAGGGGGCAACCTCCTTTTACCCCACTTAAATGTTCAAGTACAAGATGATTCAAAATGAAAATGTCTCCTTGGTATATATAGGAGACTAGGAGGTATAATTACAAATAATGGCCTAAAGATGACATAATTAAAATAACATTACTAATCTAAATTACAAATAATGGCCTAAAGCTGACATAAATAAAATAGCATTACTAATCTAATATGCCCCAATTAAGGGGTAATGAGGCAATATTAGGGCTTAACACCATGCGCGTATATCCGATGGGTAGGCACGCACGTATGCGCGCGTATCACCAGATCGCTCGTGCTTGTGGGGCCCATACCCCCTAACTACCCCTGTACGGCCCTCCGTACCAACCCTTCCCAAAAAATGAAAACCTATTTCTATGCAGGATGATCAGACTACTAACCTGATCCTCGTAAAAACTCAACCAGATGTCTCTTGCTCTCTGAATCGTCCAAACTCCTCTGAAACTGCTCGTCCAGTCACTATTTCAGCAGGTACAAATGAGGTGGCAATGTGGGCCCTACAACTATATATAGGCCTTTTTTCCAAACTTCCACTCACCATTCCGAGAGCCCAAGGTGTCCATTTTTGACACCGTCTTCAGCCACATGATCAACATCCCTCCACCTACATCACAACAGTCCCTGGGTCACTTTTCATCCTGAGCCCCCGAGGTGCCTTTTTTTCATATCATGGTCAGGTACACACACGCATAGTCACATTTATCAAATACATGCTCATATATTTGATTCTCTTCAGATATTGTTCACTTTGGGTATTTGGTTTTCATGTGTGCAGGTAATTGATCATTGTCCATCGACACAACCCCTTCAAGTATATACTCAGCACTGGCATGTAGTCTTTCCCGCTATATCACATTTACATTTCTAGTCACACCCTCTGATATTGGCCTCTGGGATCCCCATTCCCAGCTTTATAGTACCCACGCCTCCATTTGCATCTTCGGTACTGTCACCCAGCAGAATTCTTACCCACATGAGTTGTCCGAGTCATAGCACCTTTTGCCACTTTTTTGACACTCATGCTGTTTTTCATTACCCTTTAGGGATGGGAGTCTTGCTAGTCTTTCATCATGTCGTGAATCAGCCACATTCTCCTTCTCCTCATTTTGCTAGCTTTCCCACACGGACTCCCAGATTATCTCTTTACAGTTCTATTTGTTACCTGCACCTCCGCAGTATCATGAACCCTCCATTTCATCCACAATCAGTTTACCCATCTGTGAACCTACCTTCATTTCACCTACCTCATACAGAAAATCACCAATGGGGCCCCCACCCTTCACCAGTCTTCCAAGAACATTATGCCCTACGTGGGCCACCCATATCACACTGGGGCACCCATTTCTGTATTTGTACATTTCTCCCCAAAATATTCGTTATTTATTGTACAAATGCCTTTATTTCCAGTCATTACATTCTCTTTTTGTCGTCACCTTCAACGACTTGCTTCCTTCCTTTTGGCCACACGCAACCCATGTCACCCTCGGTTGGAGCACTACTTATCATCTCTCATTTTCCGACATTTTTCATATCTTTAGAGCACCCCACAGGTCACTGACCTCTACCCTCTAAATTTGTTCACCTTGTCCCGCCTCTGGCACAACTTATCACCGGTCTTGTCGTCCCCTTGACACTCAACCTCGTTACATGGTTGCGGCCACTTTTTATCTCATACATCCTCCAACCAAGGGCAGTCTTGAGTCTTCTCACTTCTTGACTTCGTCCATGTACCTCTTCCACTTCCTCACCATAGTATATTTCACGAAGCCCTTTGCTTCTGGGAGTCGCGTCCCCTTTTGTCGACATCAACACCATTTTCCTGGAAGGGCAACATTATCTTGATTCTCATTATCCACTCAATTAGAGATCTAGGATGACATAGGGTGAAACACCATTGATCCCTGCTGTCGTTGACCCCCGTAACATTCGACGCCAACACTTTCTCATGTTACGGTGGGTCTTACTTTTGTGACTATTGCGGTTAGTTCTTTTATTTACCGAAGACCTCTGAACTTGGCAGGGCTATCAATGCCCACACCATCACTGCTAATTCTTACTGCGATCAATGCCTACTCTTCAAAGAATGTTCATTTGCTGAATTGTCCTCTTCCTTTATCACGACTGCCTCCGAGGGCGCTGCAGTTGTCTACACCAACACTTCAGTCATCTTTTTCCAGATTTACATGACACGAGCATGGGGCATGCCTGCCTCGTTTGTACACAGTTTTCTATTTTATGCACCTCATGGAAGATTGGGTCCTACTGGTTCCTTTTTTCTCCAATGGATCGCTCTGTACGATCCCACTATTGCTCTATCTTACAACAACATTCTTAGTAGAAGAAACATTGATGGATTTCGGCTATATGTATGCTCCTAACCTCATCCATCAGGGGGCATCTGTTATCACTGAAATTTCATCCACACATGGTTACAAGAACTCAGCATCGTCAAACAGTAATGAAGTCATTCATGGCCCTGAATTAATATCACAGCATTTAAAAAGGTCAAAAGCTATGCAAAGTAGTGAAAAATTGAAGAGCGCTTTACAGAAGTTGGGTGCGTGCGCACGTGCGCGGAACATGAACGTCGAAAGCGCGCATACGCGCACGATGCGCGCCTGTTAGTGCAAAAATCCATGCACCTGCTAAACGATGCATTTATGAATGTGGTCAACCTCCCAACCACTTCTAGTTCAGCTCCCAAGCTGATTTGACTCCCAAATCCGGGCTGTATTTGAATGGTGGGCTGGTCAAAGACCTAATAATGCCCTAAATGGCCTCTTTTCACACTACAAAGCAGTTACACAATAACCCAATGCAATTCTATAAAAAGCCATGAATGAACCTCTTTTTCTCAAGGAATTCTAAGTAATGTTATGCTGCCTATATTGTTCTAAGGACTCCATCCTTGACAAAAGCACATTGGCACCAATTCATTGAGCAATCCACCTCTCCATTGAGTGGATTTGCAAGGAGTTCTTTCACCACCATTTTCCATTTTTCTTGTTGTAAGAAGAGCTACTAGCGAGGGTCCAAGAGCCTTCCCTTGGAGGAAGAAGGGACTCATAGTGCCCTTTCTTCTTGGTGCTTTGTTTTCATCAATAGATCAAGCCTCAAACATTGGTGACATGGGTCTTTTTGTTCTTGTTATCTCTATGTCCCTATGTTTTTGATTTTAGTTATTATTAGTTTAATTCTTAATTTAGATTTTGTTTTTCTTTCTCTAACTCTTTCCTCTACAGTTGTCCTGCCCAGCAGAACCCAACTGGGCTTGCAAGCACCTCTTATTTTCTCACCAAGGTGACGAAAGAGGCGCAACACTATGGAAAAATCTAAAGAGAAGGAACTAAACTATCCTATACTATGCTACACTATATGAATTTGAAATTAAAGAAATGGCCTTAGTCCTAACTAACCATTGTAGTGGCTGTATGATGTATTGAGTTATATAAAGGAATATTTGATATGTGTCATGGTATGTTTGGAAATGGTTAATGTGATATAGAGTGGCGCATTTGGAAAGTAATGGATGTTGGTTTTGATGTATGGATTAATTGATGGCTGGTTGGCATGTACTAAGTAATTGAATGAGTAGAGGGTGGAAGCGACGTGCATTTACTACATGTCACTCCATACCTCTCCCACTGGCCATCACCCTATATTCGTTATTGTCATTTGATTTTTCTATGGTTAAGTTCTGAATATTCAGGTGAGGAAGCATTGCTCGACCAAGCTCGCATTTTTAAGGCTTTTTGGTTACATGTATGTTTTTTTCTCCATCCATGAACTCGCTTTTCTTATTAAATAGATGTTGGCTCAGTGATGTATTGGTCTGTGCTTTTCTTGAGGCTAGAAACTGTGTGAACTCGTGATGTTTCTCTTGGATGGTTGAAGTCATAGCTTCATTGATTATTCTGAGTGGTGGAAGCCATGAAGTCTCTCTATTGTCTTTATGGTTTTTTTTGGAGGATTCATTGGTCCAGACTTGTTGGTTGTCTCCACACAGTTCTTGTCACCATACCCAGTCATATTTTTTGTTATGGGGTTGATGGGTTTGATTTTGAACCACCTTGTGTCACTGCATATTGTTTCATCTGGTTGTGGGCTTGTTTATGTTATCGGTGTTTGCGTAATGGGTTATGATGGCTATTATGCCAAGAGGCTTGCTTTAGGGTTGGTTGCTATTTCATGGCGCTATTTTTATATCAACATTATTGAATTTTCTTTTGGGGAAAACCATGATGGTTATGCCTTGCATGTTCTCGATGTTATTAATGGACAGTAAGAAGCCTCTGCTCCTCTGTTCATAATCTTCCTACTTGGTGTGAACTATCACCCTGTCTTGCAAGCTATTGGTTATGTGGCCTGTGTTTCCACCGTGTTCTCTCGAAGAATTCTCCTCTATTGTTGGTGTGGTCGATTCCAGTCTCCCTTTGTTGGTTCCACCAAGCGAACCCTTGATTATTCTGAGCTCACCGTTGATTATTGAAATCACTATTTTGATATTTTGAGCCAGTTATATCCTGTCGGGTATATTGTTGATTGTTAGAGTTGATGGAGTAGCGTCGACAATGGTTTATTATTGGCTCATATCTATTAATAGCATTGACAATGGTTCTTATTATTGGTAGATAATCGTTGCATTATTTATGATGACAGTTGACTTGATCGCTCAGCATGTTTAATTGGTTGATTTGAAAAATGAAAATGGACACACAGTCACTGCCTCTTGTGTTGTAGAAATTGGATTTTCAACCCAACATTATTTTATGGTTTGATTAAGTCACATCGATGCTTCTTGTGTTATTCGATGGTCTGTTTGTTTCCTACAACATGGTATAATTTGAAATGATGGTTGTTGTTACTGTGTGTTTAAATTGCCTGATCGGGATCATTGCAATTTAAAGGATTAATAGTTGTGACTTGGTTGTCTACTGTGTATGTTTTATGGATATCTCGCATCGTATCATTGATTGCACCATCAGAGATGGGCACGGGTTCTATAACAATATGGTCTCATTGAAATTTAGTTGTTAAATTGATTAGAGGAATGGAATCGGGCACGATTTTAAAATAACTTATGTCTATGTTTGATTTGAAGAATTAATTTGTGGATAGTGGTTGACGGTTTGGATGTTGAACATAGTCAATACAAATGAATGTGTGTTCATTGGAATTGTTTTAAATGTTTAAAATAAGAAGTGAGAGGAAACATAATTCTTATACAAGTTGTTTGAAAGGTATATTGTTTTGAGTATGATAACACTGTGATTTATTAAAAAGTGTTAAGGATTTAAATGAGAACAGTGAGAAATTTAACACACATAAATGGTTAAATTATACATAATAATTGTTAAATTGATCACATCAATTATTTGGTTACTGTCGGATCGTTTGCATTAAATACAAAATTGTTTTATGGATTACTTAATTGATTTTATGAACAATATCCACTCTTTCCCCTACCATTATTTCACTTTTCACTAATTACAATCCCCTCGCCTTCCCATATTCATTACTCACTCCCTGTTCCTAAAATTTAATTATAGTTAAGAGGAACTATGTATTATGACAATTTAAGATGGATTATAGTGATATGTTATTTGGTTTATATTACAGTTGATTGTTTGTTTTCTGTGAGCAGTAACCATGATCTTTCCCCCCCTCTTTTTAACATTTTTCGCTCAATACAAACCCCTTGCATATCCCAGAACCTTTGTTCACCCCCTTCTCATTGACAACGATTAAAATTTTTTTATGGATTGGATTGCATGAGTCTGATATGTTGCTGAGCCAAAATTTATTTCATATTTTAAAAAGAGTTGTCATGTATGGTTGTTAAAGAAACTATTTGCTAATCAATTATGCATATAGGAATGAGCTTTTCCAGCCAAGGTAGGCATGGAATAGGTAACCAAGGAAGAGGTAATTGGAACAGGGGCCCTAGAAGGCCAATATTCTCCATACACTTTGATGTTGAATCGCAAGAGTTAGGACAACTATTTCAAGCTGGGTTTTTTAATTGGATTGGGAAAGGAGTGGTTTAACCTAGGCCTGAAAGGCCTCCCTTCCAAGCCCCACAGGTCCCTAGTATCCTCATTCCCCTTCATGTCTCATTGCAACCCAAGGTTCCCAAAAACGACGAATGGCAAGATATTGTCCACCCGACAGTCTCCCAACATTGTGGCTGGCCCAATTTGTATTTACCTTCCCCCCGCCCATCAATCAAATTATCCAAGCTACCCCTGCCCACTCACCAGTTCAGTATTCCCATGTGAGTAAAATGTTGAAAACCGAAGCCCACCATACCCCTGACAAGGGAAAATCCATTGTTGCCCCTTCCTCACCCTCCAATGGCTCTGATAAATATGTGTCCTCACGCATGCATTTGAGGGATGATTGCTCTCATGTGATCAACGAGATTAGGCCTAAAGGCTCAGCATAGCCAAAGGAAAATTCAGAGAGATCAAAAGGTGACAACAACAAAAAGGGAAGTATTGCATCTTAGAGTGGGAAATATGGATTTTAAGTTTTTATTTATTTATTAATTGTTGAGAACAATTGACTTCAAAAATATTGGACATCATACTATTTTTGGATATATCAGTAATATATTTTGGAAATAATTTAAAATATCATTGAGATAAATTGTCAAATATGAATGTGATGATGGGAGTCACAAGGAGGGATGTTTTGTTTAATTAACTAGTTGTGTTATGATTGTTAAAATCTAAAGGGAGTCACAAGGGGTCCCACCTACTAGTTATTATTTATTTAAAAACCCTTATTATGATTTATTACTTTCCCCCCTAACTAAAAGTTGGTTGAGTTTTAGTTAACTTAAATAATGATGTAGTTCAACTACTTCAACCAATTCTAAATTGCTATAAAGGAAAAAGGAAAGGGAGGAACAAGAGGAGAATAAAAGGAGAAGAATACTAAGGTTTGCTCTTGAGTTTTTGTTGAGATATTTCAGTTTTCATTCATTCTTTAATTCATTAGAAGCCTAATTATTTTTTATGATAGTAGGGTCCTATTGTAGACAACAAGATTCAGGGTTGAATTACATCATTCAGACACTTGTTTTTCAGAGGTGTTGATCTATCTTTGATAGTTTGTGTAGAATTGTCTGTTTGTGAATTAGTTTTCATGGATGACAAAGGCTATTGTGAAGAGTGGAGTGGGCAACAATATGTGGCAAGCTGATCCATCTTTTCAAGTTCAGTTTTTTATTTTATGTTAGAAGTCCTTTTGTATGTTTCATCGGGGACATCTAAGTTTGACTTTGGTCCAAAACTTCCTCAGGAAATTTTGTAAAAAGAACGATTCTTTGATAATTTGGAATGAAATAAAGGATTTTTTTATGTTTCATTTGTTTTGATTATTGACTTGGTGTAGTTACTTCTGTCTCTATTTTTATTTCCGCATCTGATATATTCATAAAATCACATAAATAATGATTTTTTCATCAAGCTTTTAATTATAGAAAAACATCGTAAGCACTTGTAAATAATACTTGTGAGTTAGGATATCATTTTGATGGCTATAAACGTAGGGTGATATTCTCATCTATCTTGATTTAGCCAAGAAGGATCTGAAAATGTGTGAGTAAGATCATTTCATATATTTTCATCAACATTTATTTGGCGACCATACTGGAGAGATCTTCAATATCTCTCTGGTTAATTTTATGCTTGATTAACATCGATACATCTCTTTTTTTTTATATTGATTATTTGACTATTTTATTTCTTAATGACTATACCTATTGCAAGGAAACCCAATATTGAGCCTAGTCTTCAAGATCATACCAACATTACTTTAAATTTGTTCAACACCATTTTAGGCACTGCAAATACTCGTGCTCAGCTTAATCATTCATGGACAACAATTGAATGAGATATTAGTGCCCAAGAACGTTGGGAAGCTAGATGTAGACAACCTAGAAATAAGTAGTAACCTTCTTATTCCTTAAGTTTTGGCCTTACTTTCATGTCCTTAGACTCTCATGTTTCTAGAAGAAGAAGAGGCTTATCACCTAAAATTAATCCTATTTCTTAAATAGGAAGAAGGAACGTTGTGTTTTCAACCCAACAAAGTCCTCTAAGGAGAACTTTGCCTGATTCATCTAGTTTGTCTTTCTCTCCCTCACCTATCATCCATAAGATGGCATATAGTGGTGGCTCTGGTGGCACTGGAAGTGCTTCCTCCTCTCAATATTCATCTTCCTTAGTGATCGATAGCTTATATAGCCACCATATCCTTGTCCAATCTACCACAAATCCCACCAAAGTAATTCAAAAGTATGGTCTTTTTCAGTTTGAAGAAGATGCCACAACCACACCGTGGCATGTGTCCTCTCCTCTTAACCTAGCACCTGCTACTCATCCACTTCCTAAATTCAAAGAGAATGTCCCTAGGTTTTCAGGAAATAACACTGTCACTACAAATGAACACCTGGTGGCATTTTCTAATGCTTGTCACAACATAGGAGCAAATGACAACGATACCAGGGATGATTTTAAGGATGGAAATTTATTTTAAAATGTAGAAACCTTGGCGAATCTTACTAATCCTTCATATGCCAACTATAAATGTTTGGCGATATTTTTGTAAAAGTATTCAAATTTCTAAGTATTTTATATAGTTTTTATAAAATTTTGGCGATTTTTAAGGTAAAATAATTTTATCCTATAAAATTTGGGCGAATCATTTTTAAACTAGTGAATATCGTTTTTGGAAAAACCATTGAAAATTAGCCCATGAGTGAAATTTAGCCCCTAAAATCATCCATGAATGATACTTTCATGCACTTATTCGTCAATTCCTTGGAAGTAAAGGATGTGATCGATTTCTTTGACCTTCCTCCTAATATGTTTTCTACTTGGGAGGAGTTGGTCTATTGATTCAAATCCACCTCTGGACAATCTAAAATCCTAGCTGAGAAGTTATGGGAGTACAATAACATCGCCTAAAAGGATGGTGAGACCATCAAGTCCTTCAACTTGTGTTTCACTAAGTTATACAATCAAATCCATGAACTCATTCGAACTTAGAACCAAGCCGCTTTCATGCATTATTACAATGCATTACCTTCCTCCTATCATCATAGGCTTGAGGAAAAATCCATTGATAATATCGGTTCCGCTTTGCATACTTGTTTAGAGTATGAAGAAAAAATCGAAAGAACAGGTCTTCCCCAGGGAGAATTGGTTAAAGAGACAGACATGTCTATCCTCTTACAGCTAGTGCAAGATATGAATAATCATATGATAGCGTATGAGTGGAAGGGAATTGTCTCCCTTCTAACCCCTGGAGCTTCATCATCTTCTACACCTCCCTTTAGAAACCCAATTGAAAATAATTTTCAGCCTAAGGCTATCTTTCCTCAAATTTGGTGTAACTTTTGCAAGGACCACCACGAGGAAGCCACATGTGAGGTAAGGAAGAGTGCCAGAGATAATCTTTGGTAAAATACCAGAAACTACCATCGTTGTCCTAGAGTTTGCAGATCCGTAAGATGTCATGATCATCAATAATAGGAACAAATCCTATGCTCCCAAAGGAAAATATGGTCCTCCCCACAATTCTTCTAGCCCAAGCTCATCATCACCAGCTGCTATGGTTCAATTTCCTAAGGTTCCTAACAGTCAAGGAAAAATTTCCCCTCTCCTCTCTTCCAAATACAATATTCTGAATCAGTTGGCCAGCATCAAAGCAGATGCCACCCGTTTGTACATGGTTGTCATCCCTGAACAACAAAGGCATCTGAAAAAATTCATGGAAGGAAAAGATTCCGTTGTAGCCAACCTATCTGAAGAGGTGAATGAAGAGGATTCATCTATAAATAAAGTAGATGTACATAACTTTAGATACCCTGTAAAAAATACCCCTTTTTATATTTATGTAAAGATTATGGATAAGATCGCCCATTGTTGCCTCATTGATGGCGGTTCGGGCCCAAGTGTGATGTTGAAGATTATTATGGAAGATATAGGCTTGTCTTGTACAAATGAAAACGCCAAAAGCATTCTCTCCGATAATAGTCTACAACAAATGACCATAGGTGAGATTAAATATGTGACCTTAGTTTTGTGCGCACACCCTGAAATGAGGACAACCCTTAGTATTCAGGTAATTGATATGCCAATAAGAAATTACTCAATCATCTTGGGAAGATATTGGCAAGCTTTAACAGGTGGATACCTCTCACTCGATGGAACACATTTATCTGTTCCTCAGAATGGTAAAAACATTATAGTCCTTAGAGAGGGAAGGATTTCACCCTACATAGAGAGTTTCCCACAACCTAATGTAAACTATATCGAGGAGGACACATAAGTGTATTCCATCTTTGCTGAGGAGGATAACATTCCCTTGGAACAAATTGATTTAGATGATGGTATGTGGCACATGCACTTTGATGGTTCATTCTCTAATGAAGGTAACATAGTTGGCATTATCTTGATTTCTCCTGTGGGAAAAATACATAACTTTTCTTATAGGTTGGATTTTTCTTGCACAAACAATGTCACTGAATTCTAAGCCTTATTATTAGGCATTGAAAATGCCTATAATCTTGGCTATGGTCACCTTTCAGTTTTTGGGGATTATGAGCTGGTTGTGAACCTTGTACGTAACATTTACTCCCCTAGAAAAAAGTTGATGAAATGATACACACAAAATGTTTGGGAACTTATTTCAAACCTATTATCTTTCAACATCACTCATGTTAAGAGGGAATTGAAATCAATGGATGATTGGTTAGCTGTTTTTGCAGCCTCTCCTAATCGACAACTTTTTCCACATAGACATGATTGTATTTTTCAATATCGATATCGTCCACATATCCCTAACAATATAGAATCTTTGCAGGTCTTCCGTAACAATGAGAGAATTTTTTCTTCCATTCAAAATGAACCTTTTAAGCCCAAGGAAATTGTATCCATAGAAGATAACAAGATTCGTAAAGGCTTGAATCCTCTAGAGAGTTCGTTTTCATCGAGTGATGTAGGAAGTAAAGAGAAAAATACAGAAGAGGAGTCAAAAAGGAAGGTGGGTGAAACCATCTCCTTGAACATTTGCACACCCAAGTCTCCAAATAATGTTAAAATGGGTGTCTAATGTTCTGATGAAGAGAAGATTAAGTTTGTCAAGCTAGTTGGTGAATTTCAAGATGTTTTTTCTTAGTCTTATGAGGATATTCGTGGTTTTGATCTTGGTCTTATACAACATGTCATTCCCCTCAAGGAAGGCATAAAACCATTTAGGCAAAAACAAAGACCTATCGACCCTGCATTGAAAGCAACTATTCAAAGGGAGTTGGAAGATTTCTTGAAGGCTGGAATCGCCTTCCCAGTCAAGTACCCTGAACGGGTTTCCAAATTGGTACCTATTCCAAAGGTCACTGATCATATTAGCTTCTGCATTAATTTTCACACATTCAATTAGGATATTATGAAAAATCCCTTCCCTCCCCCTAATATGGAAATGATTCTGCATCAAGTTGTAAGGTCACAGATGAGGCCCTTACTTGACAGTTTTTTTGGTTACAATCAAATCAAGGTAAAAAGGGAAGATTCTTACAAAACCACCTTTATCACTAATTGGGGTACCGTGACTTATGAACGCATGCCTTCTGGCTTACCTGATGAAAGTACCACTTTTAAAATACCTATACAAATAACTCTTAACGAATTTATTAGTATTCATATCTATATTGATGATCTAATTGTATACGTTAAAGGGTTGTTAATTACCTTGGAGTTTCAAGTGTTATGGATGGGTCCTTTCAAGATCGGTTTTTTCCTGGGTACTAATTCTTACATTCTAAAAGATTTACAGGAGCGATTATTTTCCTACAACACTAATGATTCTCACTTGAAACATTACGTGGAACCAACTTGAAAAGTTCTAACGCTGTTTGGATTTTTTGTATATTAGTAGTTTGGCTCTACTTTCATTTTTTTTTCACTGTTTTTCATTTCTGCTTACAGTAGTTTGATTTCTACTTTCTATTTTTAACAATTTCCTACTGCTTTTGCGTTTCTGTCATTTTATTTCTGCTTTTTTAAATTTTGCAATTTTCATTTTGTTATGATTCTTATTACTTTTCCATCTTTTAGTTGATTTTGGTCAAGAATAATATGTTGGTTCAGTTCTTCCATAGTGACACTCCTGCAATATATTATTAGTCAATAACAATCAAGCTTACACAACTGTTATGATGTTCCCCTTGAAAGCACACTTGAATTTGTTATCTGCTCCATTGTTGTCTTATAAAGAAATTGGTTATCTCCCGCTTCTGCTTTCCATTTCTTCATCCATTTGAGAATTTAAAAGAGAAAGTCCATAATTTTTCTCCTTGAGGTAAAGAGAAGATTCTGGTTGAATGATTATGCACACAGTGATAAACCCCCTCATACTTAACATTTTTCATGAGTTATTCCCAAATTCCCGATCATTTTTCCATTAAAACTGCTCACTTCCCCCTGTTGCATAATCATCCTGGTTATATCTTATTGATCTATTGTTCTTGGTATGTGAAACCATGTGTTCTGAGTTCTAAATATGTTGAAAATGAATTTCCCCATGGAGTCATCAGTTTGTTGATGATAAAAATCACAACGAGGATTTCACCCATAAAGTATTGCTAAAATCCTATTATTATAAGCTAATGATATATATAATACTAGTAGGTGGGGACCCGTTGTATATTGGAGGATCAGATGAGGTTATTATTTGATATTTATGTTGTTTTTCGACATTGCTTACAAGGTTCTACATGATTGATGATCAAATCTTGGCTTTATTTGTGACATAATGGCAGATGGATAATGCATGCTATGTGTAGATTTCGTTGCTCCAAGCTCTAGATTTTATGTATGAATGAATTATATTCATGGTTATGGAATTACTATTTAAGCCATGAATCTTCACATGTTGTACCTGCACAAGACACATGTTAGTTATAACAAGAAATAAGAGAAATAGAAAAGATACCTATGGAAAAATCTAAAGAGAAGAAACTAAACTATCCTATACTATGCTACACTATATGCATTTGAAATTAAAGAAATGGTGTTAGTCCTAACTAACCATTGTAGTGGCTATATGATGTATTGAGTTATATTAAGGCACATTTGATATGCGTCATGGTATGTTTGGCAATGGTTAATGTGATATAGGGTGGTGCATTTGGCAAGTAATGGATGTTGGTTTCGATGTATGGATTAATTAGATGGATTAATTGATGACTGGATGGCATGTACTAAGTAATTGAATGAGTAGAGGGTGGAAATGATGTGCTTTTAATACACGTCAATCCATAACTCTCCCACTAGCTGTCACCCTAGCTTGGTTATTTTCATTTGATTTTGCTATGGTTAAGATCTGAATATTCAAGCGAGGAAGTACTGCTCGACCAAGCTCGAATTTTTAAATCTTTTTGGTTACATGTATGTTTTTCTTGCCATCCATAAACTCACTCTGCTTATGAAATAGATGTTGGCTCGATGATGTATTGGTATGTGATTTTATTGGGGTTGGAAACTGTGTGAACTCATGATGTTTCTCTTGGATGGTTGAAGTCATGACTTCATTGATTATTCTGAGTGGTGGAAGCCATGAAGGATATCTGTTGTCTTTATGGTTTTTTTTGGAGAGTTCATTCGGTCCAGACTTGCTGGTTGTCTCCATACAGTTCTTGTCACCATACCCAGTCGTATTTTCTATTATGGGGTTGTTGGGTTTGATTTTGAACCACCTTGTGTCACTGCATATCGTTTCACCTGGTTGTGGGATCGTTTATGTTATTGGAGTTTGCGCAATCGGTTATGATGGCTATTATGCCAAGAGGATTTCTTTAGGGTTGGTTGTTATTTCATGGCTCTGTTTTTATATCAGCATTATTCAGTTTTCTTTTGGGGAAAACCACGAGGGTTATTCCCTGCGTGTTCCCAGTGTTATTACTGGCTGGTAAGAAGCCTCTGCTCCTCTGTTCATAATCTTCCTACCTGGTGTGAACTGTTACCCTGTCTTGCAAGCTATTGGTTAGGTGGCCTATGTGTCCACTATTTTGTCTCGAAGGATTCTCCTGTGTTGTTGGTGTAGTCGACTCTAGTCTCCCTGTGTTGGTTCCACCGAGCAAAACCTTGATTATTTAGATCTCATTGTTGATTATTCAAAGCCCGATTTCGATATTTTGAGCCAGTTATATCCTGTCGGGTATATCGTTGACTGTTATGAGTTGATGGAGTAGCGTCGACAGTGGTTGATTATTGGCTCATCTATGTTAATAGCATTGACAATGGTTCTTATTTTTGGTAGATACTCGCTGCATTGTTTATGATGATAGTTGAATTTATAGCTCGACATGTTTAAGTGGTTGATTTGAGAAATGAAAATGGACACACAGTTATTGCCTCTTGTGTTGTAGAAATTTGATTGTTATCCCAACATTATTTTATGGTTTGATTAAGTCAAAACGATGCTTCTTGCATTATGCATTGGTCTCTGTGTTTCCTACAACATGGTATAAGTTGAAATGATGGTTGTTGTTGTTGTGTGTTTAAATTGCCCGATCGAGATAATTTCAATTGAAAGTATTGATAGTTGTGACTTGGTTGTCTATTGTGTATGTTTTATGGATATCATGCATCATATTATTGATTGCACCATCAAAGATGGGCACGGGTTCTATAACAGTATGGTCTCATTACAATTTAATTGTTAAATTGATTAGAGGAATGGAATCAGGCACGATTTTAAAAGAACTTGTGTCTGTGTTTGATTTGAAGAATTAATTTATGGACAATGGTTTATGGTTTGGATGCTGAACAGAGTCAATACAAATGACTGTGTGTTCATTGGAATTGTTTTAAATGTTTAAAAGAAGAAGTGAGAGGTAACAAAATTCTTATATAGGTTGTTTGAAAGGCATATTGTTTTGTGTATGATAACACTGTGTTTTATTAAAAAGTGTTAAGGATTTAAATGAGAACAATGAGCAAGTTAAAACACAGAAATGGTTAAATTATACATAGTAATTGTTAAATTGATCACAACAATTATTTGGTTAGTGTTGGATCATTTGCATTAAACACAAAATTATTTTATGGATTACTTAATTGATTTTATGAAAAGTATCCTCTCTTTCCCCTACCATTATTTCACTTTTCGCTAATTACAATCCCCTCGCCTTCCCATATTCATTACTCACTCCTTGTTCCTAAAATTTAATTACAGTTAAGATGAACTTTGTATTATGACAGTTTAAGATGGATTACAATGATATGCTCTTTGGTTTACATTACAATTGATTGTTTTTTGTCTGTGAGCAGTAACCATGATCTTTTTCCCCCTCATTTTAACATTTTTCTCTCAATACAAACCCCTCGCATATCCCAGAACCTTTGTTCACCCCCTTCTCATTGACAACGATTAAACAATTTGTATGGATTGGATTGCATGAGTCTGATATGTTGATGAGCCAAAATTTATTTCATATTTTAAAAAGAGTTGTTATGTATGGTTGTTAAAGAAACTATTTGCTAATCAATTATGCATACAGGAATGAGCTTTTTCAGCCGAGGTAGCCATGGCAGAGGTAACCAAGGACGAGGTAATTGGAACAGGGGCCCTAGAAGGCCAAGATTCTCCATACACTTTGATGCTGACTCACAAGAGTTGGGACAACTATTTCAAGATGGGTTTTTTAATTGGATTGTGAAAGGAGTGGTCCAACCTAGGCTTGAAAATCCTCCCTTCCAAGCCCCATAGGTCCTTGGTATCCCCATGCCCCCTCATGTCTCATTGCAATGCGAGGTTCCCAAAAACGACGGATGGCAAGAGATTGTCCAACCAACAATCTCCCAACATTGTGGTTGGCACAATTTTTCTTTACCTGCCCCCCCCCGCCTATCAATCAAATTATCCAAGCTGCCCCTGCCCACTCATCAATTCAATCTTCCCATGTGATTAAAAGGTTGAAAACTGAGGCCCACCATGTTGCTGACAAAGAAAAATCCATTGTCGCTCCTTCCTCACCCTCCAATGGCTTTGATAAATCCATGTCCTCACACATGCATTTGAGGGATGATTGCTCTCATGTGATCAACGAGATTAGGCCTAAAGGCTCAGCACAACCAAAGGAAAATTCAGAGAGATCAAAAGGTGACAATAGCAACAAGGGAAGGATTGCATATTAGAGTGGGAAATATGGATTTTAAGTTTTTATTTATTTATTAATTGTTGAGAACAGTTGACTTAAAAAATTTTGGACATCATATTATTTTTGGATATATGAGTAATATATTTTGGAAATAATTTCAAATATGAATGTGATTATGGGAGTCACAAGGAGGGATGTTTTTTTAATTAACTAGTTGTGTTATGATTGTTAAAATCTAAAGGGAGTCACAAGGGGTCCCACCTACTAGTTATTATTTATTTAAAAACCCTTTTTATGATTTATTACTTTTCCCCCTAACTAAAAGTTGGTTGAGTTTTAGTTAACTTAACTAATGAATTAGGTCAACTACTTCAACCAATTCTAAATTTCTATGAAGGCAAAAGGAAAGGGAAGAACAAGAGGAGAATATAATGAAAAGCATACTAAGGTTTGCTCTTGATTTTTTGTTGAGATATTCCAGTTTTCATTCATTCTTTAATTCATTAGAAGCCTAATTCTTTTTTATGATAGCAGGTTCCTATTGTAGATAGCAAGATTCAGGGTTGAATTACATCATTCAAACACTTGTTTTTCATAGTGTTGATCTATCTTTGATAGTCTTTGTAGACTTGTTTGTTTGTGAATTAGTTTTCATGGCTAACAAAGGCTATTGTGCAAAGTCGAGTGGGAAACAATCTGTGGCAAGCTAATCCATATTTTCAAGTTTAGTTTTTGATTTTTTGTTAGAAGTCCTTTTGTATGTTTCATCGAGGATGTCTAAGTTTGACTTTGGTCCAAAACTTCCTCAGGAAATTTTGTAAAAACAATGATTCTTTGAGGAATTGGAATGAAATTAAAAGGGTTTCTTTATGTCTCATCTGTTTTTATTATTGACTTGGTGTCTTTACTTCTGTCTTTATCTTTATTTCAGCATCTGATATATTTATAAAATCACATAAATAATGATTTTTTCAGCAAGATTTTAATTATAAAAAAGCAGCCTAAGCACTTGTAAATAATACTTGTGAGTTAGGATATCATTTTGATGGATATAAACATAGGGTGATATTCTCGTCTATCTTGATTTAGCAAAGCAGGATCTGAAAATGTTTGAGTGATCATTTCATATCTTTTCATCAACAGTCATGTCCTTGTATCTAATCCTTGAGAATTTTTCTTTCCCTTTTTTGTTGTAAGTTTTATATTGTATATTCATGGAGTTTTAACTTGTTTTTTTTGTAGTCCTTTATGGTAGTGAATGACCATGGTAGGTCATGAATTCTAAATTCATTATTTTTCTTGTCTTCCCCTACATACCATGGAATAATATCAAATGATCAATGCATAATTATGATGAGATATTGAGCTTAAATGTGGTATCCTTGAAGATCTGATATATCAATGTCTTCTATAGATTCAAACTACAAGCCTAGATATTGACGACTAATGCAATGGTAATATGTACAACATGGTGAGTACATATTGAAATTCCAAACTTCGTTCAAGAGCTCGGTTGCACATAAATATTTCCATGGTGAGATTTCTTTATTGATCTTTATGAGAAGAGGAATCAAGGAAATTTATTCAGTCAATGCAATGGCATGCCAAGGCAAGGAAAGACATGTCAAGGAAAGGCATGTGAAGGCAAGGAAAGGCATGTCAAGCCAAGGCATGGCATGTAAAGGAAAGGCATGGCAAGACATGGCAAGGCAAGGCATGGCATGTCAAGGCAAGGCAAGACATGTCAAGGCAAGGCATGGCTTGTCAAGGAAAGGCATGACAAGGCTAGGCATGGAACGTCAAGGCAAGGCATCACATGTCAAGGTAAGGAAAGAATCAATTTGATGGAAAGTTGAAAATAATATAATATACAAACAAGATAATATCAACAACATTCTCTCAATGTATAGATGTTATGCGACTAATGTCATTGTTGTGTATTACAAGATCCATAGGAGGCCATGGGAAAAGGATGTGGACGATGTAGCCCTACTAAATCAACGAGAGGAAAGTGGGTGGCCATAAAATCAGATACAAAATATGCAGATGCAATAAAGTTAAGAAGACAAATCAACCTCAACCAAAGGAGTATGGTGTTTATGAATTCACAAATTCTAAAACATAGAAGAGATAAAGTTATATAAACTATGTTATATCAATATGTCAAATATATGAGTAAAGTGAGGTTTTGTGTTGGATAACATATTGCTTGAAATGATATAATTGGTGTACTAAACATCATGGACTATGTTGTGTATTATAGGGGCTAGATGAGACCATGGAAACAGATCATTTCATATCAAATAAGGACACAATGGATGTCACAGGAAAACATGTAATCAAATTTTGACTTATCTTAGGAAGAATTTTGTGATACGTCCATCCTTTTTCACAATATTATTAAAATTTATAGTGTATTTGATCCGGATTTTATGAGCAGAACAAAATGACTACAGATTATTAACAGGTTCTTAACACAAAATAACAGAGATAAAATAAAACCAGTTTTCTATTCAATAAGGAAATAAGCTGAAATTGTAAAATGCAACAAAAACAAGCTTGTTGGAATGATGGCGGCTTATCTCTGAGAAGAGATGTGACGGTTGCACTCATTCGCAAGAAGATGATTACAATGAGGCTCTAAAGGCATTTTTACAATAAACAAGAATTCCAAAAACCCTAGACATCCAAAAACCTAACCCTAGGAGATGAAGCGCCAAAAATCATGTGGGCCCCATTTGGGTAAGTTAGTACATCAACTTCCCGGGGCCGTAACTTTTGCATACGATCTTCATTTTAGGTGCATGATAGCTCGTTGGAAAGGTATCATCGAGGGATTCATTTTAGGAGAAATAGTGAAGGAAATTCCATATTTCTCTCCATTTTCCCAAAAACGTCGTTTAGATCCTGAAAATGGCCTCGGAAGTTAAAAACTGCTAAAAATAGTAAATTACCAAAATTGCCAGAAAACTATTTTGCGCCAGTTGGAAAAGGTGGGTGGCCATCGATATCCACCTAGATCAATCTTCCCTTCTTAGGAAGCAATGGTTTCCATTGATCTGAGTGCCTGGGGGAGAGGGAAAAGCGTTTGCTGAATCTACATCTTGATGAGCTGCTTGCCTTGTTGGAGAAGTTGTGTTTCTTAGCTTGTTGAAGGTTGTAACGAACATGTGGCTAGAAGGGTTGGACCTTTTTAACCATTCTAGCTACATGAGATGCCTGTGTGCAGAAGAAATATTTGTGCTTTCCTGCAACCTTATTGACCTGCTTCTGTTGGATAGAAGGTGCTTGGGGCAAGGTTGTAGTGGTTGCAATATCCTTTTGTTCCCCTTTTGAAAAAAATGTGAAGAAGCTAAATTTTTTAGTATGAGAGACTACCTTGCGACACTTTTTAGGTGGAACAATAATCGCAACTACTTCTGGTATTCTATAGAAATGACCCCCCAGAGAGACAATGACACTGCAGGGTCGAGACTCATAAACAATATGGTGTCTCCACATATATGGCTAGCCCAAGAGAACATCACAGACATCCAGTGGGGAAAAATCACACAATAACTTATCCTTGAAGGGATGGATGTTGTATGACAATTGAAACTGCTGGCTGACACAAAGATCTCGTCCTTGGTGAAGCCACGTGATGTTGTATGGCTATGGGTGTGGTGCTGTCAACAATCCCAACTGTTTGACAACCTCTACTGATATGAGGTTCTTATGGCTTTTGCTATCAACAATAAAATGCAGCGGGGTCCCCTTCACCCACATCTGCGAATGAAAAATGCGCTCCCCCTCTTTAGGATCTATTGGTTCTTCTGTTTGAATTGTTGCGTTTGTGAAAATAGCAGTGGGGTCTGCATCAATGATTTGTCTTTTACCAGTATTTTCAGGATCAGATTCAGAATCAGGGTTCAACTCCTTGTATTTGATCTCAGCCCTAATGACTATCTTGAGCAACATTCCTTGGTGTTGTGCCATGGGATTTTGTGGAAATCGCACCATTTTCCAGTGTCCTTATTCGTCTTTCCATGACCCTTCTTTTCCTATGGCTTGGATTGGTTTTCGAGAGACTGTTTGTTAGGGCTGTTTTTCTCATACTTTGGTTGTTGCGGATTTGTAGATCCAAACTCCCAATTGTTCTGGTGCTTAAACTTCTTCTCGATTTTAACAACATATCGATAAGCATAACCGAGTGATGAGATGTCCAGAAAATCCATTTCAGTTTAGATGTATTTGTGTAGATCTCCACGGTATTTCAAAACCAAATGTCGTTCAGAGTCTTTGATACCCAACTTGGTGCGCAAGGTATGGAAGGTATTGGTGAACTCCATAATTGCTTGGCCCCTCTCTTGCCGTAGTGTGGTCCATCTCATGTATTGGTCCTCATAGTTTCCAACAGGGTAATATTGTTCATTTACCACATCCACAAAAAAATACCAAGTGGGCTCGACCCCATATATTCTAGACTCCTCTGTGGAAGTTTTCTTTCAGTAAGTTTCCCACCAATGTTTGACATGGGGGAGAGCTTTAAGGAGTGCGAAGGTGATATTTTCCCTGTTGGAAAAATTATGAACAAAGAAATAACCTTCTAATAGATTTAACCATTTTTCTAGGGCATCCACATCTATATGACCTTCAAATACAGGAATATCAAAATTAACATGTACCTTGAAAGGAGAGGTGCTTCCAAAGTGGTTGTTTGATGAAGATGTGCCTGTTGCTATCGGTAGGCGTTGAAGGATGTGGGAAAATTATCCATCATTTCGTCCCTCTATCACGTGAGAGCTTGCTTAAGCAACAAATTGATAGAATAGGCTTCTTTGTCATTTTTTCTTTTCTTCCACCATTGATGGTTTCTTGGGTGTGCAAGAGAAATTTTCCTCAAGAGAGACAAGCTCGAGACCCAACTTGCTATACTCGGACCTCATCGGGGACATGCATTGAAAAACGATCAAGAGAAGCCTGCTCTGATACCACTGATCCAGATTTTATGAGTAGAATGAAATGACTACAGATTATTAACAGGTGCTTAACACAAAATAATAGAGATACAATAAATCTGGTTTTGTATTCAATAAGGAAATAAGTTGAAACTGTAAAATGCAGCGGAAACAAGCTTGTTGGAATGGTCACGGCTTATCTCTGAGAAGATATGTGATAGTTGCGCTCATTCACAAGAAGATGATTAAAATGAGGCTCTGAAGGCCCTTTTACAATAAACATGAATGTCAAAAACCCTAGACATCCAAAAACTTAACCCTAGGAGATGAAGCATCAAAATTCGTATGGGCCTCGTTTGGGTAAGTTGTACATCAACTTCCCGGGGTCGTAACTTTTGCATACGATCTCCATTTTAGGCGCATGATAGCCCATTGGAAAGGTATCGTTGAGGAGATTCATTTTGGGGGAAATATTGAAGGAAATTCTATATTTCTCATTGTTTTCCCAAAAACATCCTTTAGGGCCTCAAAATGGCCCTAGAAGTTAAAAACTACTAAAAATAGTAAATTACAAAAATTGCCAGAAAACTATTTTGAGCCAGTTGGAAAAGGTGGGTGGCCACCGATATCCACCTAGATCAGTATTATACAATATTGAAATAAATTATGAGGCATGTTGGTGATTATTTCAAATGGATATTGGAGGAAGTGCACATCCTAAGCGTTCAACTAGCAAAAGAAAAAAAACATATGTACGCAAGCGTGGACCTAAAACTATTAAATCAGAAAGAACACAATGGGTGGAAGAGGATATGACAATGGATCCTCTAGACACAAAAAATAATTGCACTAAAAAAGAGGTTGTTCAAGACTATTATATTGATGTATATATGTTCATACCTTTTATATTATAATTTGTTAAGCCATATTTGATTATATTTCTTTGAAATTGATACATTTATGATTTATCTAATTATTTCCAAACATTAAATAATGGTTTTGTTTGTTGATAGGTAGAATATGATGATGAAATAACGGCTACTAATACCCAATATCCAACTAGGATATTACGATTTGGATGGGATGATTCAAACCATCCTTTAAACCATACCAAGGCGAAAAGAGCATATTTAAAGAGAATTCTACAACCTAAGAAATTTGAACAGCTGATGAGATTAGCATACACTGATGAAATGCCACCTAGCCTTACTGATGATGATCGTGATAGTGAAAATGAGTGCATGAAGAAGGATTGAATGAAATGCTGACAGGTTTCTTTGGGGATGGAAACAATTATGACAACAATGATCATATGGATGACAATAACAATGACAGCAAGGGTAATTACTGCCAATGTAATGTTGATGATAAAAACCTGAAAGAATCAATCAAGAAAGCAACAAAGGATCCCATGTTCAAATATGGTGCAAGTAGAACCTCAAAACTGAAATTCACATTAATATTATTAGAAATCAAGTCACTATTTGGTTGGTCAAACAAAGGATTCACCACCCTACTAAAGTGAGTTGAAATCTATTTCTTACAATGAATTGTCAATTGGTGTACGTAATTCGTTTATGAATAGTCCTAATATATATTGACATATCAAACATGTTCATCACAAGCCAAACATTCAATTGATCTAATATTTGGAAATCTTATAGGGCACTAAAAACCAAAATATTTCCTGAAGAGAATGTGTTGCCATCAACTTGCAGAGAGGCATGCCAATTGTTGGTTAAGTTGGGGATTGAATATAAGAAAATTCGTTCATGTATAAATGATTGAATTTTATATAGATATGAATATCAAGACAAGGTAGAATGCCCTATATGAAAAGAGAACATATATCATACATATTTACAAGGTCCTACAGTTCCAAAGAAGGTCTTATGTCACATGCCAGTTATACCTAGACTTCAACGAATGTTTCATTACAAGTCACTTGCACAATTGATGGACTGGCATGCAAAGAATAGGAGTAAATATGGATTCATGTAAATTTTGTCTCACTCCAAAGAATTGAAACACATAGAGGAAAAATGGCCAAGAAAATTCAAAGATGAACCATGTAGTATCAGGTTTGGTCTTGCAATTGATAGAGTGTGCCCATTTTCATTCATGAGCTCAAATTATAGTGTTTGACCAGTCGGATTGATAGTATACAATATTACCCCATGGATGAGTGTTAGAAAGGGGAACCTTATGCTGACTCTCATTGTTTCAGGAAAACATCAAGTTATAAACATGGATGTTTATCTTGCGCCTTTTATTGATGAGATTCAACTCCTATGGAAAGGTATAAGAATGTATGACATATCACATCCTCCATCAAATAGTTCCTTCATGTTGTATGGTGTGCTATGTTGGACTATTCATGATTCCCTAGGACTTGGTGTTTGTTCCAGTAAGACAATTCTTTTTACGTATTTACACTAATAATTTTTTTTCATCCCAACTCTCATACTCAATTTTATACTATTATTTTTATGTTATTAACCTTACTTATTGAATTGCAGGGATTCAAACAAAGGGAATATTTGCATGTCCAATATATGCAAAACAATTTCAAGGGTGGTATTCTAAAGATCTACATAAATTTATTTATGCAAAAAATAGATTTTTTCTACCACCAGATCATAGGTTTAGAAACCACCATAAGAATCAATTTGATGAAAAATTCAAAAATAGAGGCCCTCCCATGATTATGGGTCAAACTAATTGTCTTAAGAAGTATTAAGATGATGAACTGAAAGCTTGGCAGGATTTTTTTGATGGGGGTGATTCTATTGAAGAACCAAAACAAGTTGTAATTAAGATACAACAAGGGATGAAAATGAAATCCATATTTTATGATCTCCCTTAGTGGAAGGATTTATTAATATCTCACCTATTAGATCCTATGCTCATCTTCAAAAATGTCCCAAATTCAATATTTCGACATATATCAGAAAAAGAGAAGGACACCTTGTCTTTAAGGAGAGATATTTCTCTTTCGCATACCAAATTAGATAGAAAACATTTGTGGCCAAACAGGGAAAATGAATCATATGCAGAAGCTCCATGTATTTTCAAAAAGAAAGAGCTAGGCCAAATAAAAAATGTCATATGTTCAATAAGGACACCTACTGGCTATGGGTAATCATCGGTTAAATATTTTACAGTTGATGGACATATCATAGGATTTAAAACACATGATTTTCATAATTTTATGAAGGTATTATATATCATCATTTATATATTCTAATATTCTATTGTGTGACAAAAATAACTAATGACCTTTCATAAATGTGTTTGACAACATATCATGCCATTGACAATTAGGGGGGATTCATGTCTTACCATTGACTTTAGGAATTCCATAAGTGAATTGTCAACATTTGCAAGGTATGTGGTATGGAATGTTCATGTGTGAGAGACATAGAGATATTGTATTTCATTTTAATTTTTTCCTAAAGGTTCATACTAATTTACTATTCTTATATTAGGTGGGTGACATCCAAGGAGATCCATGAATGTGAAGTGCCAAAATGGAAGAAGAAAATTGTAGAAATTGTATTTGTATTTGAGAAGGATCTCCCTACAAGTTTCATGGAACTACAAGTCCATTTACTTATACACCTAGTCGATGACATTGAATTGGCGTGTGTCGTATCAACAAGGTGGATGTTTTTCTTTGAGAGATATATGAAAACTCTAAAAAGATATGTTCGACAAAAGGCACATCCAAAGGGTTGTATGGCTGAAGGGTATGTATTGAATGCATAATTTTTCTTCCTTTGTGAATTCCTTGGTAAGGATATCAAATATGGGCCATGCTTCTGGGATGAAGAACGAGCATCATATATTATTGACGGAGAAAAAACACAATCTAGTGGTGTTCAAGTAGAAATTAGTAAGTAAACTCATTTTCATTGTGGTTGTTTTTATTGCAATCATTAATTTAATCTGTAGTTTATTTGTCAAATTAACAAAATGGCCTTTGAAGTTTGAAATAAACTTGCTGACATGTAATAGGTGTAGACAAAAGTGCCATACTCGAAAAGTTGATTATGTACCACATGGACTTTATGAACAAATGGATTGATTTGTATGATAAAAAAAGAGAAGAAGTGTTAGAAGCAAGGAAACAATTTAAGAGATCAAACCCAAGGAATATCCCATTTCCTATTGATCTACAAGGGGAATGGGGCAAAGATTACACACTAGAATGGGTTATTGAACAAATTCAAAATCAAATAGAAGATGTGGGTATAAATTCAAAAATAATAGAAGACGAAATCAACATGTCTAGAGGATGTGAAATAAAGGTATAGTTGGAATTTTACAAAATGTTGTTTCCTTACAGTTTTGATACTATTAATTATTTTAATATTCATCATTTTATTTGTTTTAATCGAAATAAATGGTCTTTTATAGGCGAGGAAATATCCATCACTGTGGGAATATGGTTGACATTATCATGTATAATATGTAGATGTAAAGAGATGATCCTTCGATTGTGGCATCATGGTTGACTTCAAGCAATCCATTCGATCAAGCTCAAAAGATAATAATATTATTGAAGGAAATCTACAATATGTTTGGAAAATACAAGAAATTATTGAGTTGGATTATCGCTCTTTTAAATGTTGTATTTTTAAGTTTATATGGTATGAATAATTTGAGAGGAAACGAAGAAATGATACCCAGAGTGGATTGTTTTCTATAGATTCCTCAAGGTTCCTATCATAGGATAAGGATCATTATGTTCTACCAATTCATTGTGAGCGGATATTTCTTTAACTCAAACTGCAATAAGTGGTAGTGATCAATAATGTATTAATACATTGTTTATTGTGAATATATACATGTGTTTATGAATCAATAAAATTGTTATAACATATGTCTAATATATGTATATTGTACTCGTTCATGTGCAAATATTTTTCTATGAATATATTCAAGACTCGAAATGGTTGTTTTTCATACATTATGATCCAAGATTAATGATCCAAGATTAAGGCATGTATTTGATGATGCATTAGTGGATACTGAGAAAAACAATGATGGCGAACAAAATGAGATAGATGGATTAGGCAACATCGAAGAAATTAACATCCATGATGATGCTAAAGATGGTTATGTTCAGGCACAAGAAGACAACAATCCAGAGTTAGATGATGTTATGGAAGACAACAATATGGATGGTATACAAAGTGATAATCCAAATACATTTGGTAAGAATATGGATGATCTACATTCAAATTTCAATGATGATGAAGATGATGAAAGTCAAGATGAGGATGATGATAATATTAACTACTTGAAAGATCATATGAACATTGACAATGATACACTAGATGCCATTGTTGCAAACAATGATGTTAATGACCAAGACTTCTAGATTTCAAAATTATTTGTAATCCATGTTTAAAAAATGATGATTCTTATGGACTAGTGTTTGAAATGGTTCAATATTATTTGTGTCAATACAAATCACCTATTGTAATATCGTTAAAGTGTTCATGATATGGTATGAATTGTTGGAAGAAAAAAAAAAGATTACTTGTATGCTTCTTCCATCCATTTTATATCAAGATATGTTCATGAAGGAAAAAAGGCTATATCAACATATGTTCATGAAGACACATAGGATTAATTCCTTCTTCTATGACAATTGATGTTGTCCTTAATGCACTATTCATGTCCTTGGATGTAGATCACACTCTAAGGATGTTGAGTGCATCCTCATCTCAACATCAGTACATGGCACCATATATCATATATCACATATCATCAAGGCATTTGTCTCGTCTAACCATGTCAAAATTTAACCTAAACCCTAACCCATAATCCATTAACCCTTAAAGCCTAGTTAAGCCCTAATCCCTAAACCCTTAAGCCCTCAACCTTAGTTAATCACTAATCCCTTACCACAAAAGAACTAAATCCCCTAACCCATAAGCCATTGACCCTTATAGCCTAGTTAAGCCCTAGTCCCTAAACCCTTAATCCCTCAACCTTAGTTAATCACTAATCCCTTACCAAAAAATCCCTAAATCCCCTAAACCCCAAGCCATAAACCCTTAAACACTTAAACACTACTCCCTAATCCCCTTAATCCATAAACCCCTATGCCCTAAGAACTTAAACATTAATCCCCCAACCCATAATATCTAAGCCATTAACCATTAAAATGCCTAACCCATAAGCACTAAATCCCTTATCTCTTGACTCTTAATCCCTTAAACCCTAATCCCTAATTCTCTTAACCCTTAATCCCTGTACCCCAAATCCCTAAATCCCATAATCCTCAAAGCCCCTATCCACTTAACCCCCAACACCTCAACTAATTAACTATTTAGGCACATCCGGCACTAAACCCCATTCACTGCTCACCGTGCGACATTGATGGATGACATTGGTGATGTGTTTGGAATACGTTAATTCATGACATTTTAAGAGAGTTTCGACAAGAATTCCATAGATGTGAATGAAAAATGATGATAATGAGACTGCATGATGAACATTGATGCAAACTTGGACGATATCAAAGATTATGTGGGGACATAAGGTATCCTTGGGTCTTGAAACCCTCACATATTGTTAAGGCATGTGTCTATTCTAACCATGTCAAATTTCAACACATGTAGTAACAGTTTGAAGAAATTTCAACGTTGGCCCCATTCAGTGCTCACCGTGCCACATCAGTGGATGACATTGGTGATTGACATGTTGGAAGAGGTTCCATGAAATTTAAAAATAGTTTTGACAAAGCCCTAACTCCCCTTGTTACAAGGGAAAAAATCTATATGGCCAAGGGTAAACCACAACAGACAGGTATGACTGCAGAAATCAACTCAATTCCAACATGTGCTATATAAAATAATCTGTAATATGAGGAAGAAGACTACCTCAGTCCGATCGTTTGATGTCGTTCCACCGTTGAGCACTTTGACCCAAAGATTTACATCTTCAATAAGTTCTCAAAAAACAAGCGATGCAAGTATATAGTGACAATATATAGAATGAGTTAGCACATTAGATAGCACAATCCGTTAATAAACATTACAAATATTCCCATGGATAATAATCGTATATTTGCAATATATCAATAGAATGGGAAAGAAGTATTTCTATTAATAATTGATCGGCAGAAGTATCAACATTACAAACTTTTGTGTCATCATGGTTTGAAACCAAGAAACCAAGTTCCTTCCAGCTGGGTCTCCACCACTTCAATCCTCCACCAAAGGTAAGCTCAGAGGAAAGAGGCAATGAGGTCCTCTCAACAATAAGGGAAGAGCTTGGGGGCTGAACACTATGTTCAGACTCGAGGGACAAAGGGATGTAGACTCAATATGAAGTAATTTCTCCAGAGTAACTTTGCTCTCAAAGTTGAATGTTTTCTCCTCTCTTTTTGCATAGCTCAAAATTGTTCTTTTATAGCCTCCAAAATGTAACTGAAGGGATGATTCAGAACGTTTCCAGTATATGGAAAGCCAAGGATCAGAGATATCCTATCGTGACATGGAAACCCGACTTCATTTTGTATTTTCTGGCATAAATCCCGATATATGTGAGCTGTAGTGGAGAAGCAAGCGTATACGCATATTGGAAGGAAGTTAGGGAGCGTATATGTGGAAAAATATATATTTGGCTCTATATTTGTCAAAAACAGGGGTTTGATAAGTCCGCATAGGGAAATGGATAAAATTCCCTCTTTGCAAGATAGCAATGGTGAGACAAATCTCGCTATAAAATATGCCCCCTAATGTGTGAGATTAGAGGAGTATCTGCAATGGCCGAAATACATTATAAATAACCTAGACGTGAAGTGGTAGAGAACCATATGGATGAACTCAATTTCTCATTACATTATGTACTGACTTTTCATACATGGCTGCCAAGAATACAATGAAGATCCATGTGGAAAATATACCAAACAAGTTTTCATGGCCATGAATAGGAAAATATAAATGCGGTTATATGCCAAGAGTTGTCATAGTCACGAACAAGGTCCAGTGAAACCAGTCTAAAAAATCAATGTGAAGATATATGTATACCATGGAGTACAATCTGATGTCCCATGGTCACTGTAGTCAAATAGGTATTGGTCCAATGAAATGGAAGAAACAACTTAGGAAAGTTGTGGCCACATAGCGATGTCTTCAAGTCTTCTACACTATCCACCAATGGTGCAAGTATACATCATCTGAATAAATGAGTTGAGGTCAAACACGATGAGACATCGTTTGATTACTGGTCATTGAGCTATACCATTAACAAATGCGAGACAACCTACCGATGATGGAAGTAGGTATCAAGGCACCGAGTACATCTCTACAAATGTGAATAAAGAAGTTGGTGTCAAACACTTGAGAGATCCATTGATCAGGAGACATTGATGTATTCCCATCTGTCAATGGCGAGAGAGCCTGCCACTAATGACTGCAAGCCTCAAGGTACTCATAAAAATCTAGGTCTCATATCCAGAATAAATGAGCTAAATTCGATGGAAAGAGACTCACCGAAAGGAGAGCATTAAGGCATCTTTCATTAGTCAACATGAGGAACAAAGCAAGAGATTCATGATCTGCTGGAGATTAGATGAAGAACATGTTCACGAACCAATGACCCTGTGCATCTTTTGGGTGTGCCAAATGCAAGTGATACACGAAAAAGACCCTCTGAATAGTAGCCAATGATGAAAACTGCTGACAAAGGTGAGGAAACCACCAATAAGGCTAATGGCATCCAAGACATTGCACGAATCCCGAATGTGTGAATAGATGTCTTTCCATCGAACACAAGGGAAACTATCCAGTCAATGACTCATGATGAAATGTCGATTGTTAGGTTCAAGGTGACCCACCAATGATGAAAGTAGGGCCAAGGTGCATCATAAGACCAAAGTATCATGTGATCCTGAGACAAACTGAGGGTATGGACGACATGCAAAGTCAAGTTTTCTAAGGAGTGACCGACACAGGTTGATAGACTTCCTTTGAACAAGAGAATGAGACATATGGTGGAATCTGGTAGCATAGACTTAATGACGTGACAATTAGATGCAGGAGGCATCCATAATGTTCTCTATAGTCACTGGAAGATTAACCAGTCAGTAGAGAAAATTCTGTAATGAGATCAGCTTCCTAAGGCCATGCTAAACCCAAAATTATGATGATGTAAGGAATCAATAACTTTGTGCTCTTTTCAAAGGCGACACGACTACTACTAATTACAATATAGTACTCCCTTCCCACCCATATTTTCATTTTTTCATAACAAATGAATGTTATGATACAATGGAGGGAACGAGCGTCACAAGTAAGAAAAACTAGTTCCAGCAGTGGAACGTACCTATGCTCAATGCAAGGAAATGCATGTGGGAGATGGACACTCGGGGTGATGTTCCCTCCAGGGTATAGGGTGTCAAATTGTGAGGGATAAAAATAAGGCTCTGCTTGTTTGATAATGCAAAATTGCTTAGGCAACGGTTTATAATGCAAAGAGAGAACCGACAAAAGGCTCAGTACTGCAAACGAGGGCATGAGATGCAATCACAACTTAACGCCAAAAAATGTCCTTTTTTTATATCTTTTAGTATACTTAATGTGAAAAAGGGGTAAACTCATGCCAAATAGACATCTTTTCAAATCCAATTTACGAGTGAGAAAAAGACAAGTTCACTCAAAAATCTTTTCAATTTTTGATAGCGAGTCGGAAAAGAGCTTAACTAGGAATCATGATATTTCAAATCTAGTTTTAACGAGTGTGAAAGGGACAAATCACTCTGCAATATTTTCAATTTTTTATAACGAGTCAGAAAAGAGATTAACGAAGACTCGTTTTTTGTTCTAATCAACATGAAGAGGGGGAGGCCAAGGCTCTCATCCCAACCTTTTGCCGAAAGTCAGTATCTTGCGGATAGCTGACAGAAGCTTAGGAAAGCCCAAAGTTCTCCAAGTTGATGAAGAGAAAGTGCTAACGGAGTACATAGTCTCTATTATGGTTCAAATAATTTCTCTTAATGGAAAAGACATAGGTGGGGGTATGGGATGACCCATCAGGTTGTCCCAATCGAAGGGGGCCTCGTCAGGACTTGGAGGGAGAGTATTCAGAGGAAGAATGAACCTCTCTTGTTTAGAAGGGGGAAGACTTGGAATGTTGATGACATGATTGGAAGGTGCATCACTCTCTTGAGGGAGAGTTGGTTTGAACAGAGATTGCACTGTTGTAGTCACTTCTTCAATTATAGGTTGAAGAGGATGCATAGTAATGGGGGAAATAGACACTTCACCCTCGACGGAGGGGGTGAGGTCGGAGAGAAATCTCAGTGGAGAAACCACCAGAACCACTAAAGGAGGAGTGGCATGAGGATAAACCATGGGTGTCTCATAATTCGAAGGGATTTTGGGGGATACCCACATCTCTGGTATCCCGACAATCATTGGGCACAAATGAGTAAGATGACTTCCTTCACAAGTCCTGCAAAGGAATTTAGGCTTATGTCTGAGATGTTTAGGATTCTCGATGGGACTGATCAAGGAAAGAGATTTGTCTTATGTATGATGAATAGGATTTGGATACATGACACTGCTATGGTCCGGGGTGAAGAGGATGGTTCCTCCAACATAATTGGTAGAGGTTGGAAGCGAGTTGTTGACATAATTTGTAGAAAATGTTGACCCATCTCCGAGATGACTAGTAGAGGTTGGTGATGGTGCACTAGTATGTTTGACAATGGATGGGCTAGCAATAGATTGTGGCATTTTATTCCAGGGTCCCAGAAAAGATGGGTTCTGAAACGTTGCAGGCCAGAAACGATCCTGGTGTACTCCCAGTCTTTGCTCAAAGACGTGGTGGGTTATCCCAAAGTGGTCCAAAGAGGTCTGGACGGGAATCATCACTGAGGTTTGCAAAGAGATTGAGGTAGGATAAGGATTATTCAAGTGAGGATATATGTTTCCCCCTTGTGAAGTAGTCCCGTAAGGAAGGTAGCCCAAACCGTAAAATTGATTCTCCCCATACGAAAGACCTGGGGGTACTTGAGGACCTGGTGCAGAAAAAGTGTTTAAAGGGACATAAATGGCAAATGAAAGATACATGGGTAGGGTGTAATAAGTGGAATAAGAACCCATCTAATCATTAGCTCCTGAAAGAGCATCGCTAGTATTGAATCCATAAGGAGGAAGGTTCCAACCTCTCATGGGAACATGACTCATATCAAAAAACGAAGTGGGCATGGGAGTGATGGTGCCCCCAGGTCTAATGCTGGGATTCATATAAGTAGACCGAGGAGAGGATTGCACGTGAGAAGGCATATCAACAGAAAAATGACTAGGGACCCAAGGTGCGGACTGAGCGTTGTAATCGTGCATACCATTGTAAAAAATAGAAGGGCCTGCCCCCATGAGATGAGCAGGCATCATGGAGTGGGTAGTGGTGAATGGAGGAGAAAAAGGGACTCTAATAACCATGATAATAAAACCAAAAATAGAATCCTAGGGCCAACTAGTCGTCAAAGAGTATACCAAAAATTCAAACGACCAATATGCACGCAAACAGTTTAAAGTGGCTGAGTGGCCTCCCTCGCTAGAGAAGGTATGTCTCGTCTAGGAGGGACCTGAGACTCCCCGCTAAAGTTTGGAGGTAACAAAATTAGTTATAAGGGCCCTCGTGGGCTTAACAGCCAGTCAGTCAGATCCCTCCGGAGTGGTAATCCTCCATAAAGGTTGTGTGTTGTCCAACCCCTATCTGACTCAGGGTACAAGCAGAATAACCCCTGCAAGTAACCTATGAGATACCTAAGTCAAGCAACTAATAAACCACTGTATAACCGATGCAAAGGCGAGCAGTCGTAAGTCTGGATCACTGTAAGGGTAGGGTAGCAAAGCCCAAAACCTTGAAAGTACTGCCTCTCACAGAGGTATGGGCACTAAAAAGATCGCCAAATACAAATAAATCCACAGAAATATCTCTAATGCTAGGTGAGTATCTAGGGGTTATCCCTTCAACTAACTTCACGCGACCTCGTGATTAACTCCGGTGTGAGCGGTGCCTCCTGATATTACCAATTATACAATGGAATTCTCAACTCCCTGTCTCAGACACATATGTTGATTTAATTGCCTTGGAGAAGTTTACTCACAAAATCCTATTCCAAGGCACTAAATCCTAGGCTAGTTTTTGCACCCTAAAAAATAATATCGTTACTAATAAATTTTAGTTTAAAGCAAAATTTTATTGGCCATGATTACTCAAAAAGGTATGGAAATGAAACTCATGGTGTTATGACTCTGCATACAAATAAAAAATAGATATAACGCAAAGCCTAACTTTAACTTTTCAGTGAATGATATGCTAAAAAAAAACAATGCAATCTTCAATTTCAACTCTGCAACTCAGAAGTAAAATGCAATGTTTCGCTAAATGTGCTAAGCTAATGATAAAGGTTCAAAGAAAAAAATTCCAACCAATGAAAAATGCCTATTTTTTTGTATTTTTTATATTCTAAAAAAAAAAAATGCATGGAATGATAGGCCACCTGATATATAAATTCCACTGTGTATAAAAAAAGTAACTCAAGTAGAATACCAAGCAGCCAAGCAAATAGCCCAGAAACCAAGGACAAATTAAAAATTGAAAACAAAGAGAAAGACACCACCCAAAAATTCAACTCCCAACAGGCTTCTTGTCATCCCAGATAATCTCAACAGGCACTACAGAGACCCAAGAAGGCTAAGTAATCCTCAAATCCTACCCAACAGTCACTAAACCAAGCAAAGAAGCAAGGGGAAGTGGTATACACGACTTTTCAGGAGAACAAAGCATATATACGCTTCTTGCAGTGAGACATAAAGCGTATATATGCGACTGTCAAGGAAAAAAGGCCATATATGCTTGAAAACAAGGCCAGGCAAGGGTAAAAGGCTGAAAACTCAGACCTAAAGTGAAAAGAATCTGTCCAGCAGTGATACGACAAGAAACACAAAGGAAAAAGAGAAATGTAAGAAGAAAAAGTACTTCAACCCTTAGAAGGAATATCTCTCCCCAGTGGAGTCGCCATTTCTGTTTCATGGGGAAAACTCTCTATGGCCAAGGGTAAACCACAACATACAGGTATGACTATAGAAATCAACTCAATTCCAACATGTGCTATATAAACTAATGTGTAATATGAGGAAGAAGTCTACCCCGGTCCGATCGTTTGATGTCGTTCCATCGTTGAGCACTTTGACCCAAAGATTTACACCTGCAAGAAGTTCTCAACAAACAAGCGATGCAGGTATATAGTGAAAATATATAAAATGAGTTAGCACATCAGATAGCACAATCTGTTAATAAACATTACAAACATGCCCATGGATAATAATTGTATATTTGCAAGATATCGATAGGATGGGAAAGGAGTATTTCTATTAATAATTGATTGACAAAAGTATCAACATTACATACTTCCATGTCGGCACGGTTCGAAACCAAGAAACCAAGTTCCTTCTAGCTGGGTTTTCACCACTTCAATCCTCCACCAAAGGCAAGCTCATAGGAAAGAGGCAATGAGGCCTTCTCAAAAATAAGGGAAGATCTTGGGGGTTGAACACTGTGTTCAGACTTGAGGGACAAAGGGATGCAGACTCAATATGAAGTAATTTCTCCAGAGTAACTTTGCTCTCAAAGTTGAATGATTTCTCCTCTCTTTTTCCATAGCTCAAAATTGTTCTTTTATAGCCTCCAGAATGTAACTAAAGGGCCTATTCGAAACATTTCTAGTATATGGAAGGCCAAGGATCAGATATCTCCTGTCGTGACATGGAAACCTGACTTCATTTTGTATTTTCTACCACAAATCCCGATATACGCAAGATGTAGTGGAGTAGCAAGCGTATACACATCTTGCAAGGCAGTTAGGGAGTGTATATGTGGAAAAATATATATTTGGCTTTCGATTTTTCAAAAAAAGGGGTTTGATAAGTCTGCATAAGGAAATGGATAAAAATCCCTCTTTGCAAGATAGAAATGGTGAGGCAAATCTCGCTATAACACCCCTAACCTCTGATCCATTGACCCTTAAATCCTAGTTAAGCCCTAATCCCTAATTAACCCTTAAGCCATCAACCTTATTTAATCAATAATCCCTTAACACAAAATCCCTAAATCCCTAACCCCTAAGCCATCGACCCTTAAACACTTCTCACTAATCCCTAATCCCTTAATCCATAAACCCCTATGCACTAAGAACTTAAACATTAATCCCCTAGCCCATAATCCCTAATCCATTAACCATTAAACTACCCAACCTGTTAGCGCCAAATCACTTAGCTATTGACCCTTAATAACTTAAACCCTAACCCCTAATCCATTAAACCTTAATCCTTTTACCCCAAATCCCTAAATCCTTGAAGCCCCTATCCACTTAACCCCAACACCTCAACTAATTAACTATTTAGGCTAATTTGGATACATACGATGCTAGTTCTGGTGCAATTTGTAGCGCTAACTAGTGTGCTAAATCAGGTGCTAAATGGGGCGCAATTGCTGGTGCTAAATGGGGCGCTATTTCTGGCGCTAACTGGGGTGCAATTTTCGGCGCTAAATCAGGAGAAATTTCTGATGCTATTAGCGCCTAAATTTTGTGTTCGGCACAAAAAACACCATGAATAGCTCCATCTTGATAAATAGCACCGACTTGTTCAAAAAATTGAAGAAAAATACACTAAAACCATCTTTGGAAGAAAAAAAGGGAGTGAAAAAGGGAGCAAATCACATGGATTTGTTGTAGTGATAGTAAAAAGGATGCAAAAGAAAGGAGAATCAGGGTAATAAACATGCCAAAACAAGGACTCATCATTTCTCCCTTAATGAAGTTGTTGTTTGACCTTAGTCAACCTCAATAATTACTCTGAATCAAAATTGATGTATGCATGAGTCCTATGGAGGTTGTTGATATTGTAAGAAGGATAACCATTCTCATTTTTTGAGTAGTATCCCCTTTTCCTCTCAATGATCTGCCAAAACCTGTTCTCTTCATGTACCTTCCACTTGTACAATTGTTGATATTGGGGTGTAGGGCACCATATTATAGGAAAATGGAATTTCAAGTCAATCCGAGTGATACCATACCTTTTCAGGCATGTTATGTACCTCTCTACCTTATTGATAGCTTCACTAGAATTTGGGTATTAAAATGGTTCTCGTTCTCTTAACTACTCTGGTAAATGATCCCAATGATAGCCTGTTGGCCCCAACAACTCCCCCTAAATGTTTTACAAAATTTAAAGGGCCCCCTGTTAGAATCTTGATAATTATAATGAGCTACATAATCAACCTCTTCAAATAGTTCCATACCTTGGCTTGCTTTGAGACAAACTTAAGACATTCACTATAGTATGATATATTCATTAAAACAATATATGTCAAAAGTTAGAAACGAGCATAAACATCTCAATTTAAACAAAAATGTTAATGTTTATCAAATGTTTAATTTTGTTTAAATTATGATTATGTGTTCATTATTTTGCTCATTAGCAAGTTTGACTATTTTGAATAATGTGTTCAATACTTCATCAAATAATATCTTGGTTGGTTTCTCATTTTCATGAAATCATTTGATGATCTTAATTAATTAAATTCTTTTTTCATTTTGCATCTCATTTCAAAATAATAATAATAAAAGAATTATCTATCATTTGTTTGATTTTGTAAAAAACCAAAATTAATATTTTTTCTCCTTTAACTTGAAGCTTCTAAATNCGGTTTCTCATTTTCATGAAATCATTTGATGATCTTAATTAATTAAATTCTTTTTTCATTTTGCATCTCATTTCAAAATAATAATAATAAAAGAATTATCTATCATTTGTTTGATTTTGTAAAAAACCAAAATTAATATTTTTTCTCCTTTAACTTGAAGCTTCTAAATCATATTTGAAAGCAAATTATAAACAATATTTGTTTATAAGTTATATTTAGTTTAAATTCATTTTTTATTTTTTTAGCTTTTGTTTTATTCACAATTTTTAGGTTATTAATTTAGGTTTCTTTTTGTTTCACAAGTTTCTATTATCGAATATTTGATACGGATATGGTTATGGCTTGATTTTATTTTCCAAATGCCTTCAAGATGATTGATCCAAAAATAATTTTGGATTGCTACAAATAAGTTTATGAGCAACAACAAATAAAATTTTCAAAGGCGTCAAGATCAGACAGGCGATTTTGCAGAACTGATTGCAGCCAAACCGTGAGGAATTAGAAGAAAAGGTTGAAAACCCAGAACCCAAATGGACCCATTTACCTTCTACGCAGATATTTTCCCAAAAAAATGCACGATTTGAGAGATATTTATGTTTGTTTACGATGCAAATTTCAAGTGGTGAAAATTAATAGTGACGCCCAGATTGTTCATTCATTGTATAAATATATGAGAAATTCAGAGCCAGGGAGAGCCAAGAATTGGAGAGGAGGATTTTAATCCTTTCTCTTTTGTATACTATTTCTTTTGTAAACCTTTTATTTCTTTTCAATGGAGTAATGGATGGCTGGAATCTTTGGGAGGAAAGAATTGGAGAGGAGGATTTTAATCCTTTCTCTTTTGTATATTATTGTTTTTGTAAACTTTTTATTTCTTTTCAAATGGAGTAATGGATGGCTAGAATCCTTGGGAGAATGGACGAGTATTTTCAAAGAAGAATATGAAATTCTAGATTGCTTAATGGCTTTTGTCCTGTGAGTAAAATGGTTTTATTTTCATTAAATATCTTCATATTCTTTGAATAATTGATTATGCATTGATTTAAATGGCTTTAGCCTTTTTTATCAATACATGGTTAATTATTGTCATTTATGTATTAATTTTTCAAATCTTTAAAGTCTATTATCCAAAAAATTTCTTCCAGGACTACAAAATAGACAAGTGATTCTAAAAACTTAATAGAACGACATATGTGCATTTTGGCTTTAGCCTTTTGTTTATAATGTTGTTAGTTATGTTTTTTTAATCCTGTTACATGTGCTGGTCTGATATCTTTAGATTAAATGATCTGTGATCTATAGGAGGTTTATATTATAAGTACCATCT